>OX637533.1:88917294-88994794 GCA_951800035.1 Linnaemya tessellans | reverse complement strand
TTTGTCTAAAATTAATTGTGTTTGACTTAAGTTAAGTTAAAATATAAATGCGTATAGTTTTATTAATAATGACATTTTATACATGAAATTTAGCTGAGGGATAGATCCTGGAGAAGAGAATAATAATATGTAATAAAATGAAAAAACAGTTATGTCAACTTAAGCCATTATCATTTATTACCACAGATTCATATATGTAAATATATATGTATATATATATATATATATATATATATATATATATATATATATACATATATATATATATATATATATATATATATATATATATATATATATTATTTTTTTTATTTTTATTTTTTTTAATATTAATGTATATATATATATATATATATATATATATGTATATATATATATATATATATATATATATATGTTGGATTATAATTGTCGCTGAAACTCCACGAAATTATTTTTATATAGTTTTTTCCATCTTTAATAAATATGGTTTAAACGTCTTTAATCACCCTTGCTGTATCATTATAACTGAGCTCTGAGCCACTGAGCTACTGAGCTATAAAATGAACTATCTCAGTGAACTGAACTGAGCTAATATGGGCGCTCAGCTCACTGAGCTAAAAAGCACAACTCTAGTTCGTACTGTTAAGAGCGACAAAATCCTAATTGGATATGTACATACAAACTGCACCGCCATAGCATCAGAAGGTGTGGAATAGGTGAGATCAAGAGCAGAAGAGGCTCACCCCATAATTATTCCATATACACACGCACAGTGCTACCATCAGTGGGCAAAAATCAAACAAATTATTTCAGCAAATTTTATTAAAAATAATTGATTTCGATATATAACAATACAGCTAACACAAATCAGAAACAATTTTTGGTGACTTCACAAGAAAGGTCGTCAAAAATTCATTTTTCGACGATTTCAAAGGTATTTTTTTTTTTGTTACAAAAGCGTATTTGGAAAAATACAAAAATTTAGCTTTGGAATTTAGTATTGATTTAGTAATGTTTTGTTGAATAGAATTTTGACGTTTTTGGTTATTTTTCATAAACTTGCTAAATTTTAATGGAAAAATTAAAAAATACATGAAATATAATTTTTTTCTTCGATTTTATATAACCTTTATCTAATAGATGGAAAAAAATTTCAACCACTTTGGTCCACCTTTACAAAATATCTGGATTCAAAAAAGTGTCTAAAATTATACATTTTGCATGAATATGTAGGCCTATAAGGTGTAATTTACTTGATATGATAACAGCCTTAATGATAGTTTCAGCTACAATAATAAATAGTAGGATAAAAAACTATTTTAATAAAATTATTATATTAAGAGGTATCGAATGATTATAGGACCAAAAAGTGTTTAGATAAAAAAATTTCTTTATTAAAGGTTATTAAAAGGTGATCTTTCTCAAAAAATGTTGTGAAATATATGTACATAAGTAAGATATTAAATGTTGTCCAATAAATGCTACGAGTATCTAGTTAGTGTAAATTTTTTAATCTGTTTTGATTTCCTCTATTATTTGCCGTTAAATTTTATTTCGATTTAAGAGATGGTAGCGTGACAATATCGCGAAATGAAATTTTTTAATATGCATACGTGACTCATTTCATTTGTACTTATGACTATTTGATACAAAAAAATTTTGTGAAAAGCTTAATTTTACAGCCAACTTTTAATATTACTTATAATGCATATCATTTATGATTAAAATTTATTTGAAGCAATTGCTTCTCTTCAATGAGAATGAAGCAAAAAGCAATGGATGAATTTTGCGACATGCCTTGCAAAAATCATTGGTTAACTCAGCAAAAAGTAATCAGATTCCAGCAAAGTTTTTCCTGGGTATATTTGTTTTTTGTGATTTTACGTAAATTTAACACATTTAGGGAAATATGAGTGGTAGGAGGGTCTCTGACTTCACATACAATTACACTGATACCACATCAAATCATATACTTAATTTCGTTTGTTTACGACAACTACTCTAAGACTTATTTTATTTTGTGATTTTTGTCGATTCTTCCAGATTTAAGGATTTGTGTATCCTAGGCGTATCCTTAAGCCGATTTTGTTGAAAACTTGCAAACAGTTATACCGATCCCATATTAAATCATGCACCAAATTTTATTTGTCTAAAGTAAATCATGTAGGAGATATTTTTATTTTTGTGAATTCTATGTATTTTTCAGTATTAAATGTAGGCGGTAGGCATCAGGCGTGTCCTTCGACCGCCTTTGTTAAAATTTCGCACATGATCACGTTGAATCCATATCAAGTAACATATCATTTATCTAAGACTCCTTCGATATTTGTACATTTGTTGTATGGGATGGTAGCACTGTGAGACGGGTCGAAGATTAGCAACCGTTCCGTTGCAGGATTCTATGACATGAGTCATATCTTTCGTAAATTCTTTCGTCTGCCGGATCACAATACAGACTTTCAGACTGAGATCACGGCTATTACAGAAGGCATAAGGTGGATAAAGTAAATTAGGAGCGTCTTGCAATGCAAGAATGAGATGTATTGTTGAAATATTGAGATAATATGAGTTGTTCCAGGACATCAGTGTATGCTTGAATATGAGTAACCGGATAAACTGTCATAGATCGAATCAGTAATAACTAGCATCATACTAGAAAACGCCAAACCACTTTAAGCATTCAAAACCGAGAGTAACACATCAGAGATTGACAGAACTCTAATGTTGTTAGAGTGACCGAAATTCACTGGGGGTAAGCCCAATAATGACAGGACAAAGGAAATTCTAAGGGTGAGTAGGCCAGCGAGTAATATGACGAAACACTTCGGTATTGCTGTGTCGCTGTTTTGCTTTCAGTCAAATTAGGAGCAAATGTTTAATTCTGACATTATACCAGATATAAAATATATAGCGAGTGTCCGCGCAAAAATAACAATAGTTGTGAACACTAGGTAATAGTTTTTGCATAAAACAAGTTTTAGTAATTATTTTTCCATCTCTTACAATTACAATTAAGAGTTGGAAAAAAGCCTCAGTAACAGCTTTCATTTAGCTTCGACTTAAGCATGTATACATGACCGAATTCCAAAGAATCTTACACTAAAGGATTGATAGAACTAATTTAAAAAAAAGAGCTTTTCCTATGCTGCTAACATGCATAATTTGGAAAAAAACAAGTGGGACAGAGTTCCTTTATATAATATCGTACGTTAGCGCCCACTAAAGGGGGCGGGGTTCAAAAATAGACAATATCACGTTTTCCACAGACGAACGTATGGGCATTGCTAGACCGTCTTAGACTTCATCGTTAAACAAGAATATATATATATATATATATATATATATATTTTTTTTTTTTTTTTTCCTATTTTCCCTTACAATGTAGGTATGTATTTATCTTGAGCTAGTCAGGCCTAACGTATTCAATGTTAATAAAACCAATTTATTACATTTTTTACCCAACGTTTCGTAAATTTTTGTCGACTTCTTCAGGGGCTTTTGTCTATTTTAATTTAAAAGAACATACATAAATATTACAAATTACAGTGATACAATGATATTATTAATGTTTTTAGAAATATTTTTAACTTACAGTGTTGTAGTCAATATTATATTGAATACATGTTTTTATTTTTGTGTTTTACTTATGTTAAGTTACTGAAAATTTATTTCAAGCACAAGTTTTTATTTTTATGTTATCGCAACGATGTAGCTTGCGTTTATATTGTCGGTGTCTTCTGTTTTGTTCATTGTTCTCTCTATGTTTTGCTGTATACGTAAGCTCTCGATCGTATATCTTTTTCTTTCTACTTTTTCTTTATCCAGAATTTTTACCTTGTCAAAATCAATCGAATGTTTGCTGTTTATAACATGAGCTGTTGATGTTTTTTGTTTGGCGATATCGCTTTTGTGTTCTGACATTCTGGTTTCTAGGTTTCTTTTAGTCGTACCTATGTATATAAGGTTGCATTTATCTTTGCTGTTTCCTTTGCATTGTAATTCGTAAACCAAGTCACTTTGTTGCTGGTTTTCTGTGGATGCTTTTATTTGTGTATAAATTGAGCTAAGTGTTCTGTTTGGTTTGTACGCAAATTTAATGTTTTTATTTTCGACTGCTGATATTATTTCTTTTTTGTCTGTTAAGCCAGGAATAAATGATACACTGTAAAAATTTTTTGCTTCCTTTTCTGTTGGATCTGTGGTTGGAATTTGGGTTGTGCTATTTTCTAGTTTCATCATGATTTGTTTTACTAATAGATTTATTAATTTTTCTGGAAAACTATTGCTTTTTAGGATTGCTTTTATTTTTTGTATATTTTTTTCATGAAATTGTTTATTGCTAATGCTTAGGGCTCTGAAGATGAGATTTTTTGCCGTGTTTATTATTTGACTTTTTGGTTGTGTTGCATTAAAAATGATAATTCTGCCCGATGAAGTTTCTTTTGAATACCAATCTAATAAGATTTTATTTTTTTCCCTATAAAGGGTTGTGTCAAGATAATTTAAGAAATAATTTTTTTTTCAATTTCAATAGTAAACTGAAGTTTGGAATGGTATTGGTTTAAAATGTTTAGAATTGTGTCCTTGTCTTTTTAATTGATTGAAAAATTGACGAAACGTTGGGTAAAAAATGTAATAAATTGGTTTTATTAACATTGAATACGTTAGGCCTGATTAGCTCAAGATAAATACATACCTACATTGTAAGGGAAAAAAGAAAAAAATGTATTTACCTGGCCAAAAAAATTAAAAAAGAATATGTATACTTTATGGGGTCCAATTCTCTTTGGAGGGTATTCAAACTGTATTTTGGTGGGGTCGCTCTGGCAAGGGCTGTGGAGACATTTCACCAAAATTTTATTTTTATGGGATGTAGGCTTAAGTAAAACACTGTTAAAACAGCATTTTTGGACATAATAACGCCCACTAAAGGAGGCGGGGTCCAAAAAATATTTTTTATTTATTTTATGGCTCCAAGTTTAACGCGTTGGACCTTCTTTGACATAAAAATATATCATTTGCTTAACAAAATTACAGAAAGACTTTAAAAATTATGTTGTTTTTTAGAGGTTGGTTTAGTTCTTCTTAAGGGATCTTTTTTCCCTCTTGCCCGATTTAGCCCGTCTCCTGAACTTAGTCTGTGCTATCCTTCAATATATATTTATACCAAATTTCAAGAGTCTAGCTCTTTTTTTTGGACTGAATCGTGATTTCCATAGACGGATGGATGGACATGCTCAGATCGTCTTAGATTTCATCACTGATCAAGAATATACATATATACTTTATGGGGTCTCAGATGGATATTTCGCTGCATTACAAAAGGAATGACAAAGTGAATATGTCCTTCATATTCTTTTTTGGAGGGTATAAAAACGTAAATATATAACCGCCTGATACTACGGAATAAATAAATAGTTCATACATAAAACGTTATTGGCATAATTAACTGAAATTTGTCGCCATTGCATACGTACTACATGCTCCAAGTTTTAACATAAAATTCCATGTATTGACTTTTGCTATTCGTATTTGCCAAGCTTTATTAAATACTACTGTTTTTTATTATCAGTTCTGTTAATTAAAATGACTGCAACTACATCAACTCAACTGCGTTGCCGACAAAATTTCGTACTGTTTATTTTTTATGACAACTGAGAATTTCATTAGATTTCTGTTTGACAAAAATTAAGTTTGTAAATTTGTCAAATTGGAACTACAAATTAATGATGCATTTAGAAGTTTCCAGCATAAGCCGTAGCAGGAACAGTTGACTACTTGAGTACACAAAGAGTAGCAGCAGAAAACGCACGAGGCGTGCTGACGATGATGACCATTATTAGCATAATAGATAGCACCTTCTCATGTTATGTATATGTTCGTTGAACATGATTTGTTTATATAGTTTCTTGTTTCTTTTCGATGCCGAAATTCTTACTTTAATGACATAAAGAAAAACAAGAGCAAATCTTCAGTTAACTTTGTCGTCGACATTGAAAAGTAGTTCGAATAACTTTAATAGCACAATGGGTCTTTCCACACCGCAAAAGTTTACTATGTGTTCAAGTGCATACAGAAACACACATATACACATGTAAAATAATATCCCAGTTGGCCATGTCTTTAAAACATCTATACGGGTACGCGACAATAGTAATGTATTATTTATTAGCAACTTTTTTTGGCAACATTGTTTTTGGCAGTTCAGCTGTTTTCGAGTAACATATTTATTTTTATACCCTTTACAAAAAAGTGAAAGGGTATATATAGGTTTGTCATTCCGTGTGTAATTTCTTCGATATACACATGGGACTCCATAAAGTATATATATTCTGGATCCTTATGAATAGCGATGACGATTGAGCGATGTCCGTCTGACCGTCAATCCATGCGTCTGTACGTGAAATCTGTTTTCCCAAAATTGTTAAAAACTTTAATTTTTCTTTAACAAAACCTCTTTATACGCCATGAAGATTTGCATTTGCCAAAAAAAAAATTTTTTATATAAAATTTTACTTCCAGGGCTGCTAAATTGCATCTATTTTATACGTGAAAGTAATCAATCAGGCAACTGATGTTGTTTTGAAGTACATGTAATAACCAAACTTGTTACAAAATTTTAGTTTTTCTTAAACAAAACTACTTTATACCTCATGAAGATTTGCATTGATATAAAAAATTTTAAAAATTAAAATTTCGCTTCCGGTGTTGTTGAATTTAAATTTTTTTTTTGTACATAAAAGTAACCAAAGAGGCAATTGACCTTTTTTTTGCCAACTAAAATTATTTTATATTTTAGGAAGAACAAAATTGGTATCAAAAATTTCCAAAAAAAATCAAAATTTCGAATCTAGGGTTGGACAAGTGCAATATTTTATAGTTCATGAAGGTGACCAAAATGGTAGAAAATTGTAAATTTTTTTTAAATAATACTACTTTGTACCCCATGAAGAGTTGCATTGGTAAAAAAAAAACAAAATAAATTAAAATTTCACTTCCAGGGTCGTTGGTTTTTTTGGTACATGCAATATATTGTAGTACATGAAAGTGACCAAAATGGTTGCACATTTTAAGTTTTTCTTAAATAAAACGACTTTATACCTAATGAAGACTAGGATTGGGAAAAAAATTTAAATTTCGCTTCCAGGGATGGGAAAATGAAATTTATTTTTATATCTAAAAGTAACCAAAGAGGCAACTAACGTCGGTTTTTAGTTCAGAAAAAAACAAAATTTGTATCAAAAATTAAAAAAAAATCTAAATTTAGATTCCAGAGTTGAATAACTGCAATATTTTGTAGCACATGAAAGTGACCAAAATGGTTACAAATATTAAGTTTTTCTTAAATAAATCTATTTCATGCCTCATTAAGAGTTGCATTGGTAAAAAAATTTAAATTTCGTTTCCAGGGTTGGGAAATTGAAATATATAAAAGTAACCAAATAGGCAATTGACGTTGTTGTTTTTGCTAATTAAAACTATTTTATAATTCAGGAAGAATAAAATTGGTATTAAAATCTTAAAAAATTAAAATTTCGACTCCGGGGTTTAACAAATAATATATGTTATGGTACATGAAAGTGACCAAACAGTTTAAAAATTTAAATTTTTTTGTCAAGTAAAACTATGTTACATCTTTTAATTAAACCTACTTCCTGTTTTAGCAAGAGAGAAAGAAGAATTACATCTGTGAAGGGTATTTAAGATTCAGCACAGCCGAATATAGCACTTTTACCTGTTTTATTTAATTTAGTCTATGGACCAATCCTTACAGACTGATACAATATAAATAAGTGTATTCGAAATGACAAGTACATATATAAATGGAATTGATAAAGCTTTGTTTTACAATAGTAACAGGACAAATTACAGCAAAAACAAAATGTATGGATTTAGCAAATGTCGATTTAACAAATTAAACATTTATTTATAATTAATTTTGTAATGAGTTAAGATGTAAAATTATATCATATTTTATGACATCAATACTTTTGTTGAAATCGATATAAGGGTAAAGTCTATTAAAATCATTCCAAATTCTCCGAAAGGGATCGAAGTTACTATAGTTTCTAGTGTAAAACTTAATACTCAAGAAGCTATAATACCTTGTTGGACGATTGGGTATATTCAAGTTTATTTTGCTCACGAGAAATTGAGATGTGATGCAGCCGTTTGTTAATTACAGCAGAAAGGTAACATTTAGCATTTGCCGACGGCTCCTTAGGGTTGGGATCTTAATAAGTCCTAGGCTTCTCCCGTAAGATGGTAATCTATATAATATCAGAGTTCCAAGGAAGACCACCAAGACAAAATTATAAGAATTGAACTTGTATTGACTCTATTTTATTTGAGTGTGCAAGATATTGTGGGTCCCATATAACAGATCCGTATTCAAGTAATGGCGAACTAAAGTAGTAAATAATTTCATGGTTATGTAAGGGTCAGAGAACTCCTTAGCCCAGCGTTTAATAAAACCAAGAACACCAATAGCTTTATTAATCTTCGAAGTTATAGACACCTGAAGTCCAGTTTTTTATCTAAAACAACTCTCAAGCCATTAAATGAATCCACTAGATCAAGAACAACATCATTCATTTTATAGAGCCCATCCATTGGAGTTCTTCTTGAGAAAATCATATATCATATCATTAGCGCACCAAATGGTTAAGTATACTTGAGTTTTCCACAACGGAGGGAAGATCATTAATAAATGAAGTAAATAAAAGTGGGCCTAGATGACTACCGTGAGGCAGACCTGATATAATAGCCAATATCTGAAGAATTTATTCTTTAGATGCTGACCTATATGTTGGAGAGAGTAAGCCAAAATAAATAAATAAATAAAATCTCTGAATTATGTAAAAAGTTGTATCGACTGGAATTAAAATTTCATACATTTTTCAAAATTTTATGTGCTTTTTTCAATCAAATTCGAAATGTGTTAAAAATCGCCCATTATGTCGTGGAAAATATTCAGAAGACATCTTCATACAAGTCGTCGATGACATTTTCATACAAATAGCGCCGAAGTAATACAAGTGGGTGCTGTTGGCTGAAGTAGTAGAACACGAGACTATGAAGCGGAGGGTCGTGAGTTCGAGCCCGCGCTGAGTCATGAAATATTGTGTTGAATTCTTCTGAACAGCATTAGTGCGTGGTTGTGTTCTTTGTTGCCAGCCTGTTTCAATGATGAAGGCATAGTCACTGATCATTGAACATAATTGGCAGCGACTGACACTATCATGTACTAAAAGCAGAGTAACAGCACCCACCTTCGTCGGCCCTGTAGCAAAAATTAGCCGGCGAAGTAAAAGGTTGAAATAGCTACAAAAACAACTGTCTATCTTCTCATCTTTCCTAATCTGTCCCCTCAATACTATCTCCTCGTTTTCAGTTCCGGCGCAATGCATTGTATATATAGGGGTCATCCCCTGAGTGCTGGTCCAAGATAAAAAAAAAAAAAAAGACGACATGAGTGGCGTTGTCACTTAGCTTGCCGTTGTTCTTAGTCCAAGGATATTTTACTTAATAGCTTCATTGACGACTACATATATAAAAGAAAATAATATAAAGTATAATATCTATCTCCGACGACTATATAAACGACCTAGTTCTATATCTGATCGTTTGTGATTTTTGTGGGACATTATGTCCCAATGTGTCTTAAAAAATGTAGCCCATCACGTTTTAATTAAATAAAAGTTATGCAGAAAATTACTACATCCCACATTAATCCTATTCCAGCTTTTCTTATTTATATTAAAATTCTATTAAATCAACAAACAATAAAATCAATTCAACAAACAAAAGCAAATAAAATTCTAGTTCTTAATATTAAATAAAATAATATGTATAAAATTCAAGACAAAATATTTAATTATGTTTTATTTATACCTTTTCTTGAGTTTTCGTCGTTTATCATATTATTTATTTTACGACATTGTACGCAGCTCTTTCCCATTCTAATGTAAAAGTCCGAAAGATATCAGGATCCTTACGTAACGTGTGCCAAAGTTGGTTAGAGTTTTCTCTATTTCCAGTATTTATTTTAAACAGCTGAAGGATTTCAGTTAAGCACTAGGGTTTCAAAAGAACTGCGGAAATGTGTGAGACTTTTATTTAAAAAATCAGTAGTTGTCGAATTAGTCTTCAAATCAAAAGTCTGTTTCATTCACTATTTTCTATGGCTTATTTACTACTTTTACAAATTTAAGTAACCTTTCTAATTTAAACGTAATTGTCTCACTCACTCAAATTACAATCGTTCACTGATCAATCATAGAGTGTTGCATTGGAATACAATCAATTTAATTGAACACTAGCATTAGTGTCACTCTAAATTAGATATGTGCGCGCGAGCAAAATTAAGCTCACTGTCACGCACGATTACGAAACTAAAATTTTTTGACGCAACTGCACGAAAGGCAAGATTTAAAGAGCTCACCAATGCATTATATGCTCGATGGCAACAATCCCGCACTGTCACGCACGTGCCTAAAATTTTTAAATCTTGCCCACGCACGCACGCATGATTTTAATAATATACATATAATCACGATTCACGTGATTCACGTCTGACACGAAAAAATCATGGCATTTGCACATCTCTACTCTAAATACATATTTTGACTGATCAGCATATCGTTGTCTTCACTTATTATTGATATTCGCAAATATAATGAGGATGCCTACTACACTTTGTGAAGTACGCTACATAAACACGCATTGTACGTATGTGAGGTAATCTACACCACATTCTTCATAGCTCCTGTTTTCTTCCCTTGTGGCTTCTATTTAACGAAACTCTTCGACATTTAGTCTCTAAAATTACATTAACAAATAACATTTACTTACCAAAGTTGACTTAACTTCACAACATTTAACTTCTTATGTTGTATTGAACTAAATATTAAGTAGCTGCGCATTTCTTATGGATTTTATGAACTCAAAAATAAATTCAAAGTGACATTATTTATTTCGTATTGCTTTTTGTTTCCACATCCTATTCAAAAACTTATAAGACAAAGGATAATGTCGCTCAGCCTGTTCCCAACAGGACGAAACGGGGACATTGTTATTCAAAACAATACATTGGGGACTAGGCGTACGAGGTTTCAGTCATACATTCCCGAACGGTGATTTTCTTTAAATTGACGAATAAAACTCTAATCAACAGACGACATGCCGTGGATTCATCGTGGAAGGCAATGCCTTCTGAGGCGAAATTGTCAACTGGGTTTCGAATGATGATGATGATGACGATGACTGGGACAAATGCCACATTAACACAAATTGTAACAAATTGACGCTATCTTCAGGGTTACCAATATTTTTGTAATTAAATAAAGTATTTTGTAGAAATTTCTTTTAGGATATATGGTAAAGTCACTTCTAGTAAATATATTATTTAAAACAAAACTTTATACAAGAGAAATTGCGGTTTGCGTAAAGTATTTATTTTTTATAAAAGTATATATTAAATTTTCAAGTTAATGTACATATATAAAAATGTAATATTTTTATTACGTGCCCTCTTTATATCTTCAGAAAATCATAACTGAAAGACTATGGAAAACGGTTGACCCTAAAGGCCATCCATGTTAAGTTTTTAAAATGTAATTTTTTCGAATTTTTTCGTTCGCGGTATTTCGCAGAAGAATGAACCACTTTTGATCCGCTTGGTGGCAATGGACGTGATTTTTCAATGTTAAGAGTTGATTACTCTGTGGAATCGATCGCTATAGCCGTTTAAAGTTATTGAAAAAACACATTTAAATTATTGGTATATTGGATATATTTCGAAACCTACAGGTCTGAGTTGGTTTCTATTCACAGGAAATCTAAAGTTGAAAGATCCCTCTGAAATGCGGTTAGTTTAGTTCGAACACCCTCTTATCGTTCACGAAATCTTTGGAACTCATCAACCAATTTTGACCCAGTTCGTGACGTAGTTTTATAATTTAAAAGTTTGTTGAATCGATCGACAAAGTTTATTAAAAGTTATTAAAAACAAGCGCTTTTGAAAGCCCACTTGATAGTTTTTTTTTTATATATCTCAAAATGTGCCAAACCGAAATAAACCTTTGAAACTAGTTTAGTTCGATTCGGTCCACCCCGTTCAAAAGTTATAAACGAGTTACATACACACACACACTTGCAGACATAGTGGCTGCTTGTCCTTCTATGTACATACTCAAAACGCCGAGATGTGGTGAGCACTAGATTTTTCCAAAACGGGGTAAAACCAGTAACTTCCCTATTTTTTTTTTAATTTTCTTAGGGGGAAGTAAAAATTGCTGTGAAACGCTGAAGTAACAGGAATAGAGATCAGATATGAAATTAATTATTTGGTCGGTTAGTTTTGGGTAAACTCACTACAGTCTTTTATATTTATATCAATACAACATATTATTTTAAACGACGTACTTGTAAAACTGTCTGACAGTCGTTGGACCTTCATTAAGTAATTGTTTTGCTTGAAATCACATCGTAAAGAATATTCCAAACATTTATCAACGAATATTAATACCCTCCAATTCTTGAGTAGGATTCTGAGGGCTATGGCCAGCGAAATTTAGAAATGCTTTGAGTTGCTTCACCAGTACTACCAAAATAATTTAAAAATGACCAGGACATTCCTTTCCTAAACTTGTAAAATAATCTCTCAACGGTTCATAATAATGTTGTTAATGCGAGGTAACACTCACAGCCATGTTGTACCAACATATCTTTTATCAGTTCATGCTATTCACCTTCTCTTCTAAATGCGTTGCGTATTTGACAGTGTTGTCCACCACATGTGTGGCATAGCTGCTCTTTATCAAATTAGAAACTAAATACTCAATATTTTTATTAAGGGAGTGGTGAACTCTAAAGTTCGCATTGGTGTTGTCTACAGTCAAACCGAACTTTAGTAACACAGAGCTTGTATCGAGACATAGAAGTCTTTATGGCATGAAATATTCCATTTTAGATCGCTCCAATTTTATTATCAACACGTATTTAGAACCAACATATATAATATTGTTAAGTTTCACAGTGCAATCCACGGTATGGTATGGTAGAGCAAACTCACTAGGTGTTGTCTTGGCATCACAATTATTTACCAGATCTGGATTATGTGAAGAGCCCGATGAATCAAAAAAAGGAGATCTGACCATCTTGCTTAATCTACAATAAGGCATGAAACACTATACATACATACTATACATCATCCAAATGTAGGTACTACTAACAGAAAAAACTAACCTGCCCAATGCCACTTGATTACCAATTGAAAATGTTATATGTGCTGAATATTCAGCATCTCACGTTGCAGATATTTTACGGATCTTTGGTAACTCTAATTCCTAATCCTATTCTTATTTTTGAAGTGTTTTGTGTGTGCCTCGTTTTTGTTTAATGATAAGACAATGTTATACATACATACGTTTGTATTGTACACATACATATACATATGGATATGAACAACTCCTTAAAGAATGTAAATCCAAACAAATTATTGAAACTTGGGAACTCCCAGAAGCTTTGACATAAAATAATTGACGATGAATATATCGTCAACGTCGAATTTAAATTTCCTTTAGTTTCATTTCAGTGTTGTGAAACTCGGTATTCTTTATACCAAAGCGAATTAATTCGCTTCTACAAACTGTCAGGAAATGCAGCAATGTTAGTTTAAAATAATTTAATTTATTTTTTATGTTCTTTGTTGTTAAGTTACTTTCCTTTGTGCCTTAGAATATTTACCATGTCTTTAATTTTAAAACAAAAAATTTCGAACAATTAGCCTATAATTCTTAACGCAAAACTTTTGTTTTATTAACTACAGTATTATTTAAATTTTAAATAAAATCCAAATTCATATATAAACTGCCAATATTGAAAACGCTCACCTCTGAAATAAAAACGTTCAGTACTGAGCTAAACGTGCACAATTGCAGTGAGCGCTTATTGAGCACAGTTTGCTGCAACGTTCAATTAAACCAGCTCACAGCTCAGTGACACAATTCTAATGCTCGTATCAGTACTATTTTCAAAAAATTAAAAAAAAATGTAAGGCAGATGTGGCTATATATGTTTTCTCCATATGGTGCCATAAATTTAGTAGTTTTCTAGGTCCTAGATAGTTGGGCCTAGATTCTAGGATAACAATAAAAAATACAACAGGCGTATGTTTGTGTAAAAATGTTCCATCTTGTGAAAGACAACACGTGCTTCTGGTTGTGCACCAATACTTTTTGCAATAACAAAAATCAGCCTTGTAAACAAACATCGGTAAAATGTAAATAAAATACATAATGGCGGCTGAAAACGGAAACAACTTTTGAAATAGACGATCAGAACTCAACCCTGCAAAAATCATCAGTCGAACAGAGAAGACCTGTTTGTTCGGCCACGGTCCCATAAGAACTACGTAGTCACTTAGTACATTATACTTGTGGAATCTCAATGACAAGTACGAGTATATGCTAAATGTCTATAGCACCAATCGATAGATTTTCACTTTCAACATATCCCTCAGGGATGTTTTGTAAGCTTAAGATATAAATATGCTAGTAATACCACATATTACAGAACATTTGGCAACCGTGTTTTTAGTGGAAGTAAAAACAGAAATTTTAGTTATAATTTTTTCGGCTGTGCCGTATCTTAAATACCCTTCACATCTGTAATTTTTCTTACTTTCTTTCTTGCCAAAGAAAAGTTAGTTTAATTAAAAAATTAAAATAATGTTATCGGTTACTTTTATATATAAGAAAACGTTTAAATTTTACGGATAGGAAGCTAAATGTTTGGTTTTTCTTATATCTAATACCTTCTAATGTCTTTCAAAAATGTTATATATATATTTAATTTACAAACAAAACAAAAAATCCGTTTCATGTACCCCAAAAAGTTCTAATTGTCCAACCGTAGAATCGTCTTTTAGATTTTGTTGGTTTTTAATACCAGTTTACTTTTTTTTTGATATATAAAGTACGTATAATTCGTCATAAAAATCAAAAATAACAAATAAAATGGCTGCTTTTATGAATCAGAAAATGTCGATTTTCCACCCTTGAAACCGAATTTTTAATTTTTTAATACTAATTTAATTTCTTGTGATATATACAATAGGTTTAATTCACTAAAAACCCAAAATTTGGAATTTATGTATGTACTTTTAAGGAACCAAAAATATTTAGATTTTCCAACCCTGGAACCGAATTTTTAGTTTTTAAAATTTTTAATACCAATTTAATTCTTAGCGAAGTATAAAATAGGTTTAAGTCACTGAAAAAAACCAAAATTGGGAACTTATATGGTTACTTTTATGTACCAAAAAATTTCGATTTTCCAACCCTGGAACCGAATTTATAATTTTTTGATACTAGTTTAATTTTTTCTGAAATATCTAATAGGTTTAATTCACTAAAAGCACATAATTTGGAATTTATGTATGTACTATTATGTACGAAAACTATTCCGATTTTCCAACTCTGGAAGCGAATTTTTACTTTTTTACCAATGCAATTCTTAGTGGTCACTTTCATGTACCATAAAATATTTCATTAGTCCAAACCTGTAGTCGAAATTTTGATTTTTTAAGATTTTAATACCAATTTTGATCTTCCTGAATTATAAAACAGTTTTAATTAGCAAAAACAACAACGTCAACCGCCTTTTTGGTTACTTTTATATATTTCAATTTCCCAACTCTGGAAGCGAAATTTTAATTTTTTAAAATTTTCTTTATCAATGCAAATCTTCATGAGGTATAAAGTAGTGTTGTTTAAGAAAAACTTCAAATTTGCAACCATTTTGGTCACTTTCATGTACTACAAACTATTGCATGTACCAAAAAAATTTAATTTTTCCATCCCTGGAAACGAAATTTAATTTTTTTTGTTTTTTTTTATCAGTGCAACGCTTCTTGAGGTATAAAGTAGTTTTATTTAAGAAACATTGCAAATTTTTTACCATTTTGGTAACTTTCATGTACCATAAAATATTGCACTTGTCCATCCCTGGATTCGAATTTTTTTTTTATTTTTGAAGTTTTGATGCCAATTTTGTTCTTTATAAATTATAAAGCAGTTTTGGTTAGCAAAAAACAAAAAAAAACAACATCAGTTGCCTGTTTGATTACTTTCATGTATAAAAATAATTCAATTTCCCACCCCTGAAAGCAAAATTTGAATTTAAAAAATTTTTTTTTTGGCCAATGCAAATCTTCAATACGTATAAAGTGGTTTTGTTAAAGAAAAACTTGAAATTTTTAACAATTCTAACTACTACATGTACTACAAAATACGGAATATGCCGAAAAAAAATTTTTAATTTCCCATCCCTGGATTAATATTTTTATTTTTTAGTTTTTAATAGAAATGGCTTCCCAAAGCGAGAAATAGGTTTAATTTACAAACATTAAAAAAATAATTGATTTTTGGTATAAATTTTACATCGGGAAATAGGTGTAAGCTACCCAGCTCTGGAACCATACATCGGATCTTTCTGAATTTCAATAGCACTCTATTTAAGTTCAATCCAACGGTCCAAGAACGAAGTCTCTAGCTCTTCTGGGGGCTTGGGAAAACCGTACACGTACAGACGGACGGACAGACGGACATCGCTCAATCGTCTTCGCTATTCATAAGGATCCAGAATATATATACTTTATGGGGTCCCATGTGTATATCGAAGAAATTACACATGGAATGACAAACCTATGTATACCCTTTCACTTGTTTGTGAAGGGTATAAAAATCAAATACATACGAAAATGAATACAACTGATTTCTGGATTCAACTGCAGAGTTTTCAGAACTCCATTTCAAAAGTTGTCCTGTTTTGCATTATTTCTTTTGTCTTTACATTTTCCAAATTCAAATTATGGAGCTTCATTTATTTTGTTGGGCGTAATTAAAGGCATGCTGAGACCTAACATTAATATGGAAAATGAAAGTTTTTTTTTGGTACATGCAATATTTTGTAGTACATGTAATAACCAAAATTGTTATAAATTTTGGGTTTTTTCTTAAATAAAATCACTTTATACTTCATGTAGATTTGCATTGATAAAAAAATTTTAAAAATTAAAATTTCGCTTCCAGGGGTGGGAAATTGAAATTTTGTATACATAAAAGTAACCAAAATGGTTAAAAGTTTAAAATGTTTCTTCAATAAAACTACTTTATACCTCATGAAGAGACGCATTTATAAAAAGCAAAAAAAATATTAAATTTCAATTCCAGGGCTGGGACATTGAACTTTTTTTGGTACATGCAGGGCACCTCAGCCATTACACTTCAGATACGAGTGCCAATCGGATTTTTTACATGTATTCACCTACGCAACACGAACAGTAACGAAATTCACATCAATGAGAGAAGAGAAAATAAAAATTTTATTCATAGACAACAACAAATGCATGACTAAATTTTCAACCCGCGCTGCCATCGTTCGATTTTTTGTATTCTTGGATGAATGAATTTATATATATTATGATTTTTAGTAATTTTGTATGATACAAAAATGGTTTTATAATATCTTATCTCCATTGGAAGATAGTATTGTCTATAATATAATATTTTAATACATATAAGCCTTATGAAAATTTTCTACAGAGGAACTTTTTTTTAAATCGAAAGACATGTTATTTACTCAGTTGCACGAGTATTTTAAAATTTTTGGTACATTATCTTTACACAATTTACAGTTTTATATCGGAATTTTCTTATCATATTTTAGATAATGCTATTTATTTATATTTCATAATTTCCCAAATATGTATGTACAATGGCTCATAGTTTATTTTATGCAGCAAAATGTTATACTAAGAGAAAACAAAGAAGAATTTTCCCACTCTTTGTCCCACATTTTGCAATTTTCAAAGGTTATATGTATGTACAAATACAAATTTTGTTTAATTTTGCAGTATTTTTTTTTTAATTTCAGTCAATTAAATTAAATTTTTGTGTGCGCTTAGGAGGCCAAAAAATTGTACTACATACAAGGGCTCACAGCGATTAGGCCGGTACTCTGTTTGAATTTTCGAAAAATGTTTAGCAACATTAATTATTTCATTTGAAAAAATTTACAAATAAAAATTATAAATTTCTTGTTTTCCTTAAGGCTAGTACTCTGTTTAAATTTTCTAAAAATATTTAGCAAAATTGTGTTCAGAAAAATTTCACGTGTTTTTCATAGTAAACTAGTTTTCCAAATTTTTCCACGCTTATTTCGACTAAATACTTTTTATATGGGCTTTGACAGCATTTCGGTCGAAATTGTGAATAGAATATAGGCTATAGAAACAAAAATCAATTTCACACATTTATAAAAGTGAAAACTAATTTTGCCTTCTTATATTATTAGCAATTTGATTTTGTGATCAACGGCAACACTTTTAAATGTTCTTTCTTGTTCACATAGTTGCCAGACAAAATAGATGCAATATCGCCAAATTTTGGAGAAAAAACATCAAAATCTTCATATTACTTTTTCATATCGTTAATGTGAAATTATTACGGTAGTTGTATGAAAAATACCTCAACATTTCTACAGAATAAAAAAATGCTTTAAATTTTTCATATAAAACGGTGTTATTTTGACAAAAATATTTAAAAACAATGAGTAAGTTCAATTTGAAGTATACGTAAAATAAGAAATTGCTTCTGTTTAATATTTTTGTTCCTATAAATTTTTTTATTGCAAAAAGTTTTATGGGGAGAAGAGGGTACATAAGGCTCTTTTTTCCGAGGCTCTATATCTCAGAAGTTACATTGCCGATTATTATTATTTAGATTTTTTAATTAGCTTCTTTAATGTAGCTATCACCTATTACTAATATTTTACGAATTATATTGCTAGAAGTACGAGTTTCAACGTCTAGTAGCGTCCTTATATAGAATTTTTTCAAAATTACAAACATTTTAATAGATGAATTGACTTGAAAGCAAATTTTTTGATTTGTAAGTCTTTTTTTATAAAATATGTTTTTTCTCTTAATTAAAAGTAAGAAGAAAAATGTTTTGATTCCACATACATATATAGATTTTTTACTCCTCTATTATAATTTCCTGGACTTGGTCTTTTAAATATTTCGTTCAAATTTAATATTTAAATAACGTTATTTTTAAACAGAAATAACGGAACACAATATTTTTATGTCAGATAAAATGGCAATATATAAGTCAAAATATTCCAACATTATGTACATTAATAAATTCGGAAAAAAATTTAAAATAATTTTAGCCTTACAAATATTGCGTGGAGTGTATAATTTATTCACTATAAGGAAGTTCGCCTGTAATAATTAAATGTAAGAAATACATATTAATGAAAACTTTATTTAAATATTTCATGTCATTTTATTTTTGGCATAAAAAGTCGTAAAAGTGACGTCGTCTGGCAACATTATTTGTACGCTCTTGCTTAAAAAAACAGTCACTGACACATGAAAAATTCACAAATACATTATACTTAAATATTTTCTCCCATTGAGGAGCCCTGTTGTAGAAGATGAAAGTGACAAAAATGGTTGCCAATATTAAGATTTATGTAAATAAAACTACTTTATAAGTAATGGAAACTAGTATTGGTAAAAAAAGAAGACAAAAATTAAAAATTCGCTCCCAGGGATGGGAAATTGAAATTTTTTTTATACATAAAAGTAACGAAAAAACCAACTAACGTCGGTTTTTTACTAATTAAAACTATTTTTTAATTCAGGAAAAACAAAATTGGTATCAAATATTAAAACAAATCAAAATTTCGATTCCAGGGTTGGACAACTGCAATATTTTGTAGTACATGAAAGTGACCAAAATGGTTACAAATTTTAAGTTTTTCTTAAATAAACCTCATTATTAAGAGTTGCATGAACCTCATTATTAAAATATTTTATGGTACGTGAAAGTGACAAAGAAGTTTAAAAATGCACTAAGAATTGCATTGGTAAAACAAAAATTCCCTTCCAGAGTTGGAAAATCGAAATATTTCTGGTACATAAAAGTACCCACATAAATTCCAAATTTTGTTTTTTAGTGAATTAAACCTATTTTATATTTCAGGAAGAATTAATTTGGTATTAAAAATTCGGTTCAAGGGTTGGAAAATCGAAATTTTTAAGTACATAAAAGTAGCCATATAAGTTTCTTATTTTGGTTGTGTGAATGAAATCTTTTTTATACTTCGGGAAGAGTTAAATTGGTATTAAAAACCAAAATAATTAAAATTCCAACACTGAATATCGACATTTTCCAATTTATAAAAGTAACCATATAGTTTGTTATTTTTGATTTTTATGATGAACTATACTTACTTTATATATCAGAAAGAAATAAATTGGTATTAAAAACCAAGAAAATCTAAAAGACTATTCTACCGTTGGACAGTTAGAACCTTTTGGGGTACATGAAACTGATTTTTTCTTTTTGTTTGTAAATTAAACATATATAATATTTTTGAAAGACGTTCAGAGGTATTAGAAATAAGAAAAGTCAAACATTTAGCTTCCTAGCCGAAAAATTTAAATGTTGTATTATGTATAAAAGTAACTGATAACATCACCTTTATGGGGTCCCATATTGATATCGAAGAAATTACACACGAAATGACAATCCTATATATACCCTTTCACTTACATATTTGTGAACGGTATAAAAAGATTTGTTTCATTTGGTTACTCTTATGTGCTAAAAAAGTAAATTTTCCAGCCCTTTTCGATATTTTGTTTTTTAATGCCAATTTTATTCTTCCTGAAGTATAAGAATCTTCAATGCACAGAAGAGCCAAAATTAGTTTGTCCACCTTGGAAACGAATTTGTTATTTTTTCCATTCTTCCTGTAGAATAAAATAATTATAATTCACCCAAAAACCAACATTAGTAACTTATTTGGTTACTTATACTCGTATGTAAGAAAAAAATCGATTTTCGAACGTTGAAATCAAATTTAATTAACAGAAAAACAAGAAATGTTTCTTTTGTATTCTTTTCACAATAAAATTTGTGTAAATAGGAACTGTTATCACATTCAACTAAGCCACCTAATAAGTGGTGACAAACACAATACACATGAGCACTGATGATGAAAGGATTGCGTCTTTCGAAAACAGCTGTTCTGCTCTGCTGTGTAAGTTGAATAACAAAAAACTGATGTTGACTTGCCTTTGTGCCTTGGAATATTTATCATGTCTTTCTGAGATTTAAATTAAAAATTTCGAACAATTAGCCTATAGAATCTTAATTCAATTTAATATAGCAATATAAAATGTTCGTTAAAACTCTTACTACATACAAATTTAAGCTATGGCTCGAGCTACCAATAATAAAAATTGGAAAACATTCACATGTACTTAAGTATAAAATTCAAACCAAAAAAGTTTGACTTAGGCATGATGGAACAAAAAATTCAGAAAAATGGGACATGAAGAAAAATAATCAAACGGTAACACGGGTATTATTACAATAACATGTTAACATCAGGTTGATACAGTTCTCGTATTCTTTTTCACAATAAAATTTGTGTGAATAGGAACTGTTATCACATTCAACTAAGCCACCTAATAAGTGGTGACAAACACAATACACATGAGCACTGATGATGAAAGGGTTACGTCTTTCGAAAACAGCTGTTCTGCTCTGCTGTGTAAGTTGAATAACAAAAACTGATGTTGACTTGCCTTTGTGCCTTGGAATATTTATCATGTCTTTCTGAAATTTAAATTAAAATTTCGAACAATTAGCCTGTAGAATCTTAATTCAATTTAATAAAGAAATGTTTAGTTTTTGGAAGTTAATTTTGTGGGCACAAATGGGTCTCGAAAAGTATTTTGGAAAACTGATTTCACGTACAGACAGGCAGACAGACGGACATCGTCTATTATTCCTATTAGTCTTCCCTATTTATAAGGACCCAGAATATATATCGTCACCTTAAAGACCAAATAACCTATCAGCAGTTTTCAAAAGTTTACAGGAGAGAGAAAAAACGTTATAAAATTGGAACTATTTGCAATATTGAACCGAAAATGATATATTATGATTAAAATGAAATCAGAAGTATATATCGGTTGAGAAAGCTTTGTTTTTCTAAACACAGCTTATGATATGGCGCTTAGGTAATTTGGAATTGTAAAAACCTGAAACCAAACAACCTATCAGCAATACTAATTAGTATGAATAATTAGGCATTCGTTTGAACACATTATTATTATTTACATTAAATAATAATACTTATAGTTTCTCTTACTTGTTTAAACAAAAAGTGCTTAATTTTTGCTTAAATTACACTATGCAACAAAATTAAACTTTTATCATGATATTTGATGATTTATTTTCCTCTTTATTTATTACGTCACGGCCTTTTAAAATAGAATTTTTTTAATTTTCCTAAAGTTTTTGATTTTTAAATAAAATTATAGGTGGTTTTAAAAAAAATCCTTTTTTAAATATTGCAACGTTAATAACTAAATAAAAAGTTAAATTAATTAAATTAAATAAAAAGAAAACATTTCATTAAATAAAGCTACCGCAAAAAAAATTATTCAAAAGGTATGTTATCATAAAATTAATGGCAGTCTGACGGAAGCAAAGTTTTTAAATCTTGTAAATGTTGCCATTTCTTTTTGGAGATTTTTAACCTTTCAGAATGTAATAACTTAGGACGACGAATTTCAAAACGTGTAGCAGATCTTTGTGGTAAAAGCTGATAATTGTCTTTAATATTGATTTTGTAATGTACAGATCCTGTTGGGTCGTACGCCAAAACACTATTCTCTTGGCTTCCTGCAAACGATTTTGCCTTTTGAAAAACCTTCATATTCTTTACCGTTCATACGATTTTTCTTTCTTTCTTCTTTTTTGTTGACTTTTTTAGGAACTTGCATATCTGCCTCAAGATTATTTTCATTTATGGAATACATTTTATTGCGTTATAACACTTTTTTATGTTCTTTTCACTTCTAATAATAAATAAAATGTAATAAAACACAAACAATAACAAATCAAAAGTAACTGTGTTTCAAAAAAAAAAAAAAAAATTCAAATAAATGATTACTCTGATTTCTTTAGCGTGAGTGCTGATAGGTTATTTGGTTTCAGAAAATTGTACACTTGCTGATAGGGTATTTGGTAATTTGGTAATAGCTTGGTTATTTCTAATATTAGAAGTTTAAAATTTTGCATACATATGCTTTATGATATAGGGAATAATATTAAATAAAAAACTAAATTTTGAAAAATTTGCTGATAGGTTGTTTGGTCTTTAATGTGACGATATATATATATATATATATATATATATATATATATATATATATATATATATATACTTTATGGTGTCGCCTATTTATTTCACTCTTTTGTGATGAATATAAAAAGTTTATTTCTACAAAGACAGAACGTATAAAAAGTATACCTCAGTTCTTCAATTCTTCATGTGTGTATTAAAGGACGCACAAGACGTTGCTAATGATGCAAGACTTAAGTACACAGCAAAAGAAAAATTAACCAAACCTTAATATTAAGTCTGACGTTTGCAGTTATGAACGCGTGTATGAATATCAAACGGAATTTTCCTATGCCAGCTATGAATGACGTGTTTATTCGACCACTTCAGCTAAATACTACGTATTTAGACACAAAGACACAAAACAATTACAATCCCAGCACTGCCAATATTAAGAGAAACCAGCAAAAACAAAACAGAACACTTATGCAAACAACTACAAATACCTATGCAATTCTATTCCTAGATAAGAAATTCTGTTACACAGTACAACAATTTCGATCTTTTTTAAAAAATGCAGGGGTCTGACAGTCGATTCTAGTAGAGACCAGGTTTCTTATGTAAAACAACAAACATTCTTCTTAAACTTCGATCAGTCTTTTTGTCTCTTTCTGAAAGAATTTATGAAGTTTCTTTTGGCAACACTGTTTTTGGCAGCTCAGCTGTTTTAGTATAGTTTTACTGTTAAACACGTTCATCCCCTCCAGAGGTACGATAGGCACGGTGGTGATTCTCACAATTTTTTTTTTGTAGACCAAGGAAGAGGGTAACACACAATATCTGAAATAACAGAGCTACGGGCGTGCACAAATAATAAAATAATAGAAAGGCAGTAGGTTTGCCTACGACAACATTGATGGGACTACTCGGTTTTACCAAACCTTGAGCTTTACTGATAACCCGTAAAAGTTCTGTTACTACCCAATCTCTAAACTGCAACGGGAACAAAACGAAGTAGGGGTGCTTGCAATATTTTGGTAAGATGGTGGACAGGCACCAAAGGCTCCCCACAGGGCCAAAGTCGATTGACAGTTACTTTCGATGTTTCAGCCGTAACCTAAACTGGTTCCACGGGATCCAGTACGCAATGAAGATGAAATGACTTCCGGAGCGTAAAGTGATTATGTTCGCTAGTAAACATGATGCAGCAAGTGGTATCGTGAGACGAACTTCGTTGCTTCCTGGTTATTGTTGGATGATCCTGTTTCCGGATATTGGTGAGGTTTCCTTCGGGAGTTAGCGTGGCGGCTGTTGTTTGCTGCCAAAATTCCTTGGTCGAGCAGTGCTACTGGCTGTCTCTACTTTGGTCTAACCGATAGTAGCAATCCCTATTTGCTGTTGTGAAGTAACAGGCGCTAGAAGCGGTGCGGAAAGGTTAGTATATCTCTCTTCTGCACTCGTAGACGATTGTCTTGACTGGTCTCTCCTCGGTTACTGGCGATACAGCATTAGGGATGGAAGAGGGGCCCGAACACCTCAGCAAAGTGTTTGTGGATAGGTTGAGACGGGCCGTACATGATAAGTTGCCAACTGTGCATGCATGTCGCTTAGCCTTCGCCCACGGAACGGGGTGTTGAACACTCAATTCACACTCTGTTCTGCCCACCGTCACGTAAGGCCTTAATGACAGGTACCGACGTTGATCTCAGACACTTCTGTTAAACATGGGCAATTTGGTTTGGTAACCATGATTGGGTTTACAAACGAGCAACGCTTGAATTTTATTATCAAAATTCATGTTCGGTTAAGAAAGTGAATCGTACTCATTTTTGGTTGAATGAATGCGTAAACAAACAAACTTGGCTTATTTGGTGTGAAGAACAGCCAGAAGCATTGCAAGAAATCCCAATGCATCCCGAAAAATGCAAAGACGAAGAACATTACTGGAATGGCAGGCGCTACAGAGCGATAATTACAATTATATTTTTTCCCCCAAAACGGAAGAGTCTTGAGAGTCTGGATCCTGAGATTTAACGCTTTTAGACTATTTTTAAGGCTCACTTTTATAGAAGCAAACCCGCCACAGTTAACGCACTGGAACCAATTTTGAAGAATTTATACGTGAGATACCGGCCGATATGTTGGAGAGAGAATGCCAAAAAAAATATGAAAGCTCCCCAAAAATGTTTCTTTATCTTTTTACTATTGAACGTATTTGTATTTTTACTTAATTTTATACTACATATTTTTAAAAAACTATATTGTTCATAAAATTTTTCTGGCGAACAAGTGAAGCGTAGGGCTTAGTTGTCTTCAAAGATATATAATAAATGTCATGACCACCCTATTTGTCGAACATTTTATCCTTGCTCCGCCGTATTTTTGGGGACTTTTTACTACTTTTTAGAAAGAGCTATTAAGTTTCTAAAAAACATTTGCTTCAATATTTTCTATAAAATTGCTGAACATACCCTGCAAAGGGGGAAATTTAATCCCACCTTTTGGTCTCCTCTAGCAGAATCCGTTGTTAGAGCCCCGCTACTTATTTTCTGTTGCACAGTGTTATATGCAAAAAAAAAAGATTTCTATTGCCATTTATGTGGCCTTTTAAAAAGTTCCCTATTAAACGTACATATGTAGACTATAGAGTAGATGAGAATAATGACATTCGTGCTCCGTGTTACGGACTAATTTTAGCCGACTTATATGGTCGTATGAACGTGTGTGTTCTTTCCTGTGGCCGTTTAATATCTTTCCAAAATATTATCACAAATAACTACTCCTATAATGCAGCTTTAACTGCCTCTGCTAAATCGTTATGCACTATTTATGCTGTAATTTTCGATGCTGACTTGAAAATAATCCTTTAGACTCCGTGACAAGTATGTGACAACAAACTACTTTATTGCCATGACCCTTGCTGCTTTTCGAGCTTATCCTTACTGTTGTTGTATCATATCGGCTCTTTGCGCAGTAAAGTTTGTTTGGTGACTTTAAGGCAATTTTAAAGTAAATATTAATATCGCTGACGTTGCACCAACAGCCGTTTCCAGAAAGTCATTAATTCACGTTTAGAAAAGTATTTGCTTCATCGCTTAAGGAAAAATATATGCAGAATATTCTTAAATTCGATAATTGTTTATTTCAGTGAACACATATTCACATGCACAAATTGCTCAATAATTAAATCAAATCGCTAGTGACGAGCTTTAAAGAGTTTAGAAGAAAACAAGTAAAAGTGCTATATTCGGCTGTGCCGAATCTTAAATACCCTTCACAGATGTAATTCTTTTCGTTTAAATTTGTCGGCTAGGAAGCTATTTCTAATACCTCTGAACGTCTTTTAAAAATATTAAATATGTTAATTTTTTCAACGGGCTTAAGTTCGAATCTGCATGACTGCAAATGATTTTTTATTGTTTTATTAATAAATGAATTTGTTCAAATTCTATTTATTATTATTATTTTTTTTTTATTTCGTACTAACCAAAAAGGTAATAACTTAAAAATATGAATGTGGAAACTTCTCATATTCAATTTTCGTTAATAACATTGGTTAAATAGTTGATATTCCTACTAACTAGCACCACTTGCAAAAGTGGAAAAATTGAACAAAGAACGCTGATGAGATGGCGTAGCGGCCTCGAAATCACTACTGATCCGTTCTGCTGGTTTGATGATTATTGAAAATATTCTTAATATTCTAATCTTAATATAAAGTAATAATAATAATAATAATAATAATAATAATAATAATAATAATAATAAATAAAATTTGAACAAATTCATTTATTAATAAAATAATAAAAAATTATTTGAAGTCATGCAGATTCGAACTTAAGCCTGTTGAAAAAATTAACAATTTACATAAGAAAGTTCGACTAATAAAAAATCAATATTAAATATGTTTAATTTACAAACTAAA
The DNA here is from genome assembly GCA_951800035.1 of Linnaemya tessellans. Taxonomy (NCBI): domain Eukaryota; kingdom Metazoa; phylum Arthropoda; class Insecta; order Diptera; family Tachinidae; genus Linnaemya; species Linnaemya tessellans. Next base: position 88,967,670 of record OX637533.1, on the reverse strand, counting down.
AGAAAAAATCCGTTTCATGTACCTGAAAAAGATCTAATTGTCCAACCGTAGAATCGTCTTTTAGATTCTTTTGGTTTTTAAAACCAATTCTTTCTTCCTGATATATAAGTAGAAATAATTCATCATAAAAATCAAAAATAACAAATTATATGGTTACTTTTATGAATCAGAAAATGTCGATATTCAGTGTTGGAATTTTAATTATTTTGGTTTTTAATACCAATTTAACTCTTCCCGAAGTATAAAAAAGATTTCATTCACACAACCAAAATAAGAAACTTATATGGCTACTTTTATGTACTTAAAAATTTCGATTTTCCAACCCTTGAATCGAATTTTTAATTTTTTGATACTAATTTGGAATTTATGTGGGTTCATTTATGTACCAAATATATATCGATTTTCCAACTCTGGATGCGAATTTTTAGTTTTTACCAATGCAATTCTTAGTGAGGTGTAACATAGTTTTACTTTATAAAAAAATTAAAATTTTTAAACTTTTTGGTCACTTTCACGTACCATAAAATATTTCATTTGTCTAACCCTGCAGAGGAAATTTTGAGTTTTCAAGATTTTAATACCAATTTTCTTTTTCCTGAAATATAAAACAGTTTTAATTAGCAAAAAAAAAAAAAAAGAAAAACAACGTCAATTGCCTTTTTGGTTACTTTTATGCAGAATAAATATTTCCATTTCCCAACCCTGCAAACGCTATTTTAATATTTTTTACCAATGAACTTTTAATGAGGCATGAAATAGTTTTATTTAAGAAAAACTTAGTATTTGTAACCATTTTGGTCACTTTCATGGACTACAAATTATTACAGTTATCCACCTCTGGAATCTAAATTTTGATTTTTTTTTTAAATTTTTTATACCAATTTTGTTTTTACTGAACTAAAAAATAGTTTTAATTAGTAAAAAACCGACGTTAGATGCCTTTTTGGTTACATATATGTTTAAAAAAATATTTACATTTCCCATCCCTGGAAGCGAAACTAAAATTTTTTTACCAATCATAGTCTTCATTAGGTATAAAGTCGTTTTATTTAAGAAAAACTAAAAATTTGCAACCATTTTGGTCACATTCATGTACTACAATATATTGCATGTACCAAAAAAACTTTAAACTTCCCAACACTGGAAGTGAAATTTTAATTTATTTTACCAATGCAACTCTTAATGAGACATGAAATAGTTTTATTTATGAAAAACTTAATATTTGTAACCATTTTGGTCACTTTCATGTACTACAAAATATTGCAGTTATCCAACACTGGAATCTAAATTTTGATTTTTTTTAATTTTTGATACCAATTTTGTTTTTCCTGAACTAAAAAGTAAAACTATTACTATAATCCGACGTTAGGTGCCTTTTTGGTTACTTATATGTATAAAAAAAATTTTAATTTCCCAGCTCTGGAAGCGAAATTTTAATTTGTTTACCAATTCTAGTCTCTGTTAAGTATAAAGTCGATTTAATTAAGAAAAACTTAAAATCTACAACCATTTTGGTCACTTTCATGTACTACAATATATTGAATGTACCAAAGAAACGTTAAACTTCCCAACCCTGGAAGTGAAATTTTAATTTTTTTTACCAATGCAACTCTTAATGAGACAAGAAATAGTACCTATTATTTAAGAAAAACTTAATATTTGTAAGCATTTTTGTCACTTTCATGTACAACAAAATATTGCAGTTATCCAACACTGAAATCTAAATTTAGATTTTTTTTTAATTTTTGATACCAATTTTGTTTTTCCTGAACTAAAAGATCAAACTATTACTATAAACCGACGTTAGGTGCCTTTTTGGTTACATTTATGTACAAAATAAATTTCCCGTCCCTGAAAGCGAAATTTTAATTTAAATTTTTTTTTTTCCAATGCAAATCTTCATGATGTATAAAGAGGTTTCATTTAAGAAAAACTTAAAATGTTTAACAATTTTAGTTACTACATGTACTACAAAATACGGAATGGGCCGAAAAAAAATTTTAATTTCCCATCCCTGGAAAAAAAATTTTATTTTTTAGTTTTTAATAGACCATTCAGGTTTCCCAAGCACGAAATAGGTTTAATTTACAAACATTAAAAAATATATCTGATTTTTGGTATAAAATTTTGCGTCGAGAAATAGGTGTAAGTTTCCCAGCTCTGGAACCCTACTTCGGATCTTTCTGAATTTCAATAGCACTCTATTTAAGTTCATTTCCCATCCAACGGTCCAAGAACAAAGTCTCTAGCTCTGCTGGGGGATTGGGAAACCCGATTTCACGTACAGACAGACGGACAGAGGGACAGACGGACATCGCTCCATCCATAAGGATCCAGAATATATATACTTTATGAGGTCCCTTGTGAATATCGAAGAATTTACACACGGAATGGCAAACCTAAATACTATATACCCTTTCACTTTTTTGTGAAGGGTATAAAAAAGAAATTTATAGAAATATATGGGATCTCTATTTGAACCGCTAGGACGATCTATATAAGTCGAAGTTTAAAGGTGATTTCATGTAAATATTCACTGCGGCAACGCCTCAAAAGGTTCATATGCTGGGCATAATATTGACATGCTCTCTCAGCAATATCGGCCTGCATCTCACAAATAAATTCTTCAATATTGACTTTGAGCGCGCAAACCGTTGCTGGCTTGTCGTTATAGACATGAGCATGAACTTAACCCCATAGAAAAAGAGTCCTAAGACGTCAAATAGTACGATCTAGGCGGGTAATTGACCGGGCCCAAGCGAGAAGTTAATTATTCACCGAACTCGCCTCTTAATTGAGCCATTGTTTCGATACCTGTGTGGGATGTGGTCACTTGGCTAACCACATGTTAGCCAAGTTCAGCTCCTCCATTTTGGACACAAAATTGTAATTATCGCCCGCTATCGCTCGAGGCAGTAACGTTCCTGATTTCATCGTCTTTGAAAAAGATGGCAAAGGCCCACTCTTAATAAAAGTATTTCTATAGCTTTAAAATATTCATTTACAAAATAAAAAGTAATTTCTATTTTAGATCGCATTGTAAAGTTTCTCTGCGTTGAATTCAAAACAACGTAAGAACGTAATTTTCTAACGGGTCGAATCTTAAAATCCCTCAAAATATTTAAAATTGTTATGAAATCATTTTATTTGACACATTGTTGTCACAATACTACTATATATAAATGAAATTTATTTGTTGGTGGTTAAGCAATGTCTATATGCATTTCATTGGTGCTTTACCAAATCGTCAGTAGACTTCAACCACAGTTTTGAAAAGTTAAAAACCTCTTATCTTATGCATATATGTACTTCCGAAAACCATCTGAGAATTCACAACTTGTAAATTACAAACTATTTTCAAAAATAACAACAGAACAAGAACATAGGCTTGCAACTCATACAAAACTAAACCAACAAATAAAGTATGTTCGATATGACTCTATTTTATTTTTCTACACCTTTATACAATCAGAAATCCATTGGATAACAAGAAAAGTATTTATAAGGCAAAATGAAAAATAAAATCTCAATTAAACTGTTATGAAATCTTTTTATTTGACACATTGTTGTCACAATACTACTATATATAAATGAAATTTATTTGTTGGTGGTTAAGCAATGTCTATATATATTTCATTGACGATTTGGTAAAGCACCAATGAAATGCATATAGACATTGCTTAACCACCAACAAATAAATTTCATTTATATATTTAAAATTATTCAAAATATTTAGTAAATAAAAACTCGATGTTGTCAGGGTCACTTCGGGAGGGGCCGTGGGGGAGAGATCTCACCTTTGTTATTACAGTCGACTCCGCTTTACAGGAAATAACCAAACCCTAATTTTTTTCAGTTATCAGATTTTTTCTCTAAAAGGTAGTACTTATTACTGAAACTTGTTACAGTTAAGCGTACTGCTTAAAGTCAGTAAAACAATATTTTTTATATCAAATCTGTATATTTTTTTACGTCAATTTAACATAATTTTATTTAAAAAAAATTATTCATAGAATTAGATATTCATTTTGTTGTTGAAATTTTTCACGAATTCCTCGAAAATGTCTAGCCACTTGCATTGACAATATAATAGAACAATACAATAAATTACGTAAGAGAGAAAAGGACAAATACATGCACAGTTTTTTCAGCCTTAAGTTATGCAATCGATTTTTAATAAATAAATTTGTCATTGTTTATTTTTTCACTTAAGCGAAGTAAGTTTCATACAAAACGTAGTTGTGGGCACAGTTGCCATAGTTGGTAACATTCTACCAAAATTGGTAATTTTTTTAGGGTTGGTAACTTGGTAACTTTGTTTTTAAGGCTTGACAAACTATCAAATTATTGCTTTTCTTTTATCATTTTTCCGCATTACTCAACACTGAGAAAAAAATCATTAAACACAACTGTGTGAATGTGCGCCAAATTGTTAAAGGGCGTAATATGCAAATGTCATAGTTAGGAGCTTTTTTTCACATCGGCTTTGATGTTATGTTTGCTTATTTATGTTAAGTTTGACTTAGGTGTGAAAATTTTGGACAGATTAAAATATTCTTCATCTTGTGTTCTGTATGGATAAGTAAGTATTAACATTACTGTTATTGAAATATTTTTTCGTTTAGATTTATCATTAAAAAGCGAAAGGTGGCAAAGACGTGTCGATTTTGAGCACCGACGATGAACATGGAACTTCCAAAGAAAATCAGTAAAATAATTATTGAATGCACAATGCATAAAACCAAATATATGACAAGTTGTATATTTCTTACAGAAATGAAGAGGAAATTACAAAGCAAACCAGGAAGTTTCGTTCGGAGTGGAAGCAACAGTTTCCTTGGCTTTTGGAAAAAGCAGGCCAATGTTACTGTTCAGTCTGCGAAAGGACATTAGTTAATCATTTGTCACATTTAAAGAATCACGCAACAAAAAGTGCACATGTCCAACGCTTAGAACAGAATAAAAATCAAGTTCAACTTGACCAGTTTGTTACTGAGGAGACATCAACAATGCAGTCCTCAAAGTTTTCCCTTATTGTTGATGAAACAATTGACGTATCAGATCGTAAATGCTTGGTATTGGTCGTGAGGTAATTCGACAGAATTTCTAAATCAATCAAGGACAGATTTTTATCTTTACTGGAGTTGGTTCAAGCTGACGCCAAATCCATATACGAAACAATAAAAGCATTTTTTGATAAGAATAATATTCCCATAGAAAACCGAATGGCTTAAAAACGAAACTTAAACGCGACACAAATTTCTTCTACATAAAATGTACATGCCATTCATTGCATTTGTGTTCAAGCTATGCATGCAAAAAACTGCCACTGAATGTTGAAAATATATGCAGAAATGTTTACAATTTTTTCGGGCATAGTTCTAAAAGAATCCATTAACTTAAGGAATTTCAAGAGTATTGTAACTCTGAGCCGCACAAAATGCTGGGACTTTCCTTAACTAGATGGTTAGCGTTGGAAGCGGTCGGTTCAAGAATAATTTACCTACAGCTGTATTTTCTATCATGTGCACTGGAGGTAAACGGAGCTAAGGCAATTGAAATTTCAAATTTATTGGCAAATGAAGAAATAAGGGTTTATATGATGTTTTTGTCATACATATTGAAAATTATTAACAACTTAAATAAGGAATTTCAATCCGAAACGGTCCGTTTGCCTTATTTGTTTCAGGAACTAGATATTAATCAATTATATTAAAAGCAGTTATCGAATGTTTAAACAATTTTGTAACCAATAATTCCGAAAACTTTTTACCTCCACTGGAAGTATTTATTGGTAGTGAAGCGGAAAAGTATTTAAAAGACAAAAATTTCTCGGAATCGCAACAAATAGAAATTAAAGTATGCTGTAGGAAGTTTTATATAGAACTTCTCGATCAATTAAAGAAGAGATTTGATTTTAGTAGAACTGATTTAAAATCATTGTCTATTATAACACCAAATAATATTATCAATCAAACCAAAGACTCTTTTTTACAACTTTTAAATGAATTTTCATATTTAAATTACTATAATAATGATACAATAATTACACAATGGAGACATCTTACTCTATTAGAAAATGATTTCAATCAAGCAGATGATATTTTATCATTCTGGCAAAACATAAGTTCCATAAAAGATTGACTTAATGAATATAGCTTTAAGGAACTGACTGATTTTATATTTAATTTAATGTGCCTTCCATATAGCTCAGCAGCTGCAGAAAGAAAATTTTTTAGTTTAATAAAATGCAAATCGAGAAACAGGTTAGAATTCAATTCTTTAAACAACATAATGCTAGCTTAAGAATTGACTTTAGGTAATGAACAACATTATGTTTGGTCAGCAAGAGATTATTTTAAATGACTGCAATATTAAATAATTTATTTAAATTAAATACGGAAATCGTAGGTATAATGAATTGAAATATTTACTTATGTAAACGTTTTATGTTATGTTTCTTATTAAGAAAAGTTGTTGTTTTTATTATAATAAATAAAAAGGTTTTTGTATTGTAACGTAGTTTATTTTTCCAGCTGAGGTATGACTCAGTCGCTCCAGGTTCGTATCAAAGGTCTACTTCCTTTGACAATAAAAACAAGAATATTTTAGGTGATGTATATATTCGGGAACAAAATGTTTATTGAAACGAAACTTAAACTACTTAGATTATCTTAAAGCTAGTGGGTTAGATTTTCAGCATCGGGGCTGCGCTGATTCCTCTGCGGCACCGCTCTGGTACTTAGGCTGATAATCCTCGCCTGTGGTTCGGGCTACTAATGAAGTAAGACAGATAATATTAAGTTGTATTCGGGTTAGAAATTATCAACTACGAACTCAAGAGTATTCGGAGGCTTGAGCTCGGCTACGGATTAGTACGACTACAAGAGTATTCGAAGGCTTGTAATCGGCAACACTACGAACTCAAGAGTATTCGGAGGCTTGAGCTCGGCTACGGATTAGTACGACTACAAGAGTATTCGGAAGCTTGTAATCGGCAACACTACGAACTACGAACTCAAGAGTATTCGGAGGCTTGAGCTCGGCTACGGATTAGTACGACTACAAGAGTATTCGGAGGCTTGTAATCGGCAACACTACGAACTCAAGAGTATTCGGAGGCTTGAGCTCGGCTACGGATTAGTACGACTACAGGAGTATTCGGAGGCTTGTAATCGGCAACACTACGAACTCAAGAGTATTCGGAGGCTTGAGCTCGGCTACGGATTAGTACGACTACAAGAGTATTCGGAGGCTTGTAATCGGCAACACTACGAACTATGAACTCAAGAGTATTCGGAGGCTTGAGCTCGGCTACGGATTAGTACGACTACAAGAGTATTCGGAGGCTTGTAATCGGCAACACTACGAACTACGAACTAATTTGGTTAAATATTAGTACTTGAACAAGAATCGGTAAAGCTCTCGGACGACAATTCAAGAATATTGTTCTTGTAATTATCGTTCGTACGATATCGTTAATTGCTCCCCGATTGTGTGCAAACCTTGTCTACTTATCCTTGTTATTATATGAATTTTAGTAAGAATAAAAATAGAGTTTTTATATACTAAATATTCGGAGGGCCTAATATAGCGTTCTTAATTTTCTCTAAAACATTCAATATAAATTTGTTTTCACTTAACATGATTGTTAACGCTTTTGTGTCAAAAACTTTCCTGGAATAATTATTTTAGATCAAAATAAAATTGCCGGTTAGAGCGTTAGTTTATATCAGTTTTAAATAAATGAATCATTATTGAGCGAACAATTTATGTCCATTTCAACCAAACGTGTGCGTTAAATATTTTTTAACCGGCTTGTAAATCCTCAATATTGCAACACTACTTAAGAATAAAATTTATGGATTTCCAAGATTTATATCAGCTTTTCATTGTTTGTTGCAGCGTTTATATTACAATAAGAAATAAATAGTTGATCAAGGATACTGGAAATTGGATTGTAAGCCAACTGCAATGCGAACGTGTGTACAGACCTAAAAGACAATAAGAAAAACAAGAAGCATATAAGTTATGATATTTTAAAAAGGAGTGCTCTTAAGTAAAACATTTATTAGATAGTTGAAAACGTTTTTCTTCTTTATGCTAAAGGATTTGAATTATAATGAATGTTTGAAAGCATTTTTATGTGGGTGCAAGTTTAACGAGGGCGGACATGGCCACAAACATACATAAAGAGTATTGTACAGTGTGCTGTAGTAATTGCAGTTGGCATAGTTGGTGAAGCTTAGGTTTTTAGCTTGTAAAGACATTCAATATTTTCTCACTTTCTGTACAGTAAGTAATTTCGGAGTGTTTTGAAACATTCAATATTTTTGAATTTTTCGTTCACTATATCATACAAACCAATTTTAACCCGGTTGGCAGCGCTCGACGTGGCTTTTGATTGCCAAGAGCTGATAAGTTTTTGGAGTCGACCGGGAAAGCCGTTTGAAAGTTATTCTAAAAAACACTTAAAACAAATAAAACTGCTATATTCGGCTGTGCCGAATCTTAAATTGTTAAAACAGAAAGTATTTTAATTAAAAAATCAAAATGATGTTATCGGTTACTTTTATGTTTAAGAAAACGATTAAATTTTTCGGCTAGGAAGCTAAATGTTTGGCTCTTTTTATTTCTAATAACTCTGACCGTCTTTCAAAAATATTAAATATGTTTACTTTACAAATAAAAAGAAAATATCCGTTTCAGGTACCCCAAAGAGTTCTAATTGTCGAACCGTAGAATCGTCTTTAAGATTATTTTGCTGTTTAATATCAATTTATTTCTTCCTGATATACATAAGGTAGGTATAATTCATCATAACAATAAAAATTGCAAATTACATATATGGTTACTTTTATGAATAAAAAATTACAACAATGAAATTGAAATTTTAATTTTTTTGGTTTTTAATACCAATTTAAAATTTCCCGATATATAAAAATGATTTCATTCACAAAAAAGCAAAAATAGGAACTTATACGGCTACGTACAAACAAATATCGACTTTCCAACCCTGGAACCGAATTTTTAATTTTTTAATAGCAATTTAATTTTAATGAGATTTAACTCATTAAAAACACAAAATTTGGAATTTATGTGGGTACTTTTATGTACCAAAAATATTTCGATTTTCCAACTCTGGTAGCGAATTTTTATTTGTTTACCAATGCAACTCTTAATGAGGCATGAAATAGTTTTATTTAAGAAAAACTTAATATTTGTGTACTGCAAAATATTGCACTTGCCCAACCATGGATTCGAAATTTTGATTTATTTTGAAATTTTTGATATCAATTTTGTTCTTCCTAAAATATGAAATAGTTTTAGTTTTTTTTTTTTTTTTTTTTTTTTTTTTAGGACCAGCACACAGGGGATGACCCCTATATATGCAATGCATGGCGCCGGAACTGAAAACGAGGGGATAGTATTGAGGAGACAGATTAGGAAAGATGAGAAGATAGACAGTTTTTTTTTTTTTTTGTAGCTATTTCAACCTTTTACTTCGCCAGCTAATTTTTGCTACAGGGCCGACGAAGGTGGGTGCTGTTACTCTGCTTTTTAGTATATGATCGTGTCAGTCGCTGCCAATTATGTTCAGTGACTATGCCTTCATCATTGAAACAGGCTGGCAACAACTAACACAACCACGCACTAATGCTGATCAGAAGAATTCAATACAATATTTCATGACTCAGAGCGGGCTCGAACTCTCGACCCTCCGTTTCATAATCTCGTGTTCTACTACTTCAGCCAACAGCACCCACAAAAAAAAAACAACGTCAATTGCCTTTTTGGTTTTTTTATGTATACAAAAAATTTCAATTTCCCAAATCTGGAAGCGAAATTTTAATTTCTTTAAATTTTTTATCAATGCAAATCTTCATGAGGTAAAAAGTAGTTTTGTGCAAGAAAAACTAAAATTTTGCAACTATTTTGGTTATTACATGTATTACAATATATTGCATGTACCAAAAAAAATTTAATTTTCCCAACCCTGGAAACGGAATTTTAATTTTTTTTGTACCAGTACAACGCTTCTTGAGAAAAATTTCAAAATTTTTACCATTTTGGTCACTTTCATGTACTATAAAATATCGCACTTGGCAATCCCTGGATTCGAAATTTTATTTTTTATTTTTGAATTTGTGATACCAATTTTGTTTCTCCTAAATTATTAAATAGTTTTAGTTAGCAAAAAAAACACAACTTCAGTTGCTTTTTTGGTTACTTTTACGTACAAAAAAAAATTTCAATTTCCTCCCCCTGGAAGCGAAATTTAAATTTAATACTTTTTTTTACCAAAGCAAACGTTCATGATGTATAAAGAGGTTTTATTTAAGAAAAACTTAAAATTTTTAAAAATTTTAATTGATACATGTACTATAAAATACGGAATGTGCAAAAAAACTTTTGCTTTCCCATCCCTGGAAAACAAATTTTTATTTTTTTAATTTTTAATAGGCCATTGAGGCTTCCTAAAGCACGAAATAGGTTTAATTTACAAACATTAAAAAACAATAATTGATTTTTGGTATAAATTTTGCGTCAAGAAATAGTTGTAAGCTTCCCATCTCTGGAACGATACTTCGAATCTTTCTGAATTTCAATAGCACTCTATTTAAGTTTATTTCCAATCCAACGGTCCAAGAACGAAGTCTCTAGCTCTTCTGGGGGCTTGGGAAAAACGTTCAGACGGATGGACAGATGGACATCGCGCAATCGTCATCGCTATTCATAAGGATCCAGAATATATATACTTTATGGGGTCCCATGTGCATATCGAAGAAATTACACATGGAATGACAAACCTATATATACCCTTTCATTTTTTTGTGAAGGGTATAAAAATTAAATTTCGCTTCCAATGTTGTGAAAATTGAAGTTTTTTTTTGGTACATGCAATATTTTGTAGTACATGTAATAACCAAAATGGTCACAAATTTTGAGTTTTTCTTAAATAAAATCACTTTATAGTAGCTCATGAGGATTTGCATTGATAAAAAAAAATATTTTTAATTAAAATTTAAAATTTTTCTTCAATAAAACTACTTTATACCTCATGAAGAGTCGCATTGATTCAAAAGCAAAAAGAAAAAAATTGAAATTTCAATTCCAGGGCTGGGAAATTGAAAGTTTTTTTGTTACATGCAATATATTGTAGTACATGAATGTGATCAAAATGGTAGCAAATTTTAAGTTTTTCGTAAATAAAACGACTTTATAACTAATGAAAACTACCATTGGTAAAAAAAGAAAACAAAAATGAAAATTTCGCTCCCAGTAAAGGGAAATTGAAATTTTTTTTATACATAAAAGTAACCAAAAAGCCAACTAACGTCGGTTTTTTACTAATTAAAGGCCATAGACGTTGTTGCTTTTGCAAATTAATACTATTTTATAATTCAGGAATAATGAAATTGGTATTAAAATCTTAAAAAATCAAAATTTCGATTTCAGGGTTGGACAAATGAAAGCGACCAAAAAGTTTAAAAATTTTAATTTGTTTGTCTAGTAAATCTGCATTACACCTCACTAAGAGTTGCATTGGTAACAAAATAAAAATTCGCTTCCAGGGTTGGAAAATGGAAATTTTTTGGTACATATAAGTACCCACATAATTTCCAAATTTTGTTTTTTTAGTAAATTAAACCTATTTTATACTTCAGGAAGAATTAAATTGGTATTAAAAATTTTAAAATTAAAAATTCGGTTCTAGGGTTGGAAAATCGAAATTTTTTGGTGCATAAAAGTATCCAAATAAATTCCAAATTTTGTTTTTTTTAGTGAATTAAACCTATTTTATACTTCAGGAAGAATTAAATTGGTATTAAACATTTTTAAATTCAAAATACGGTTCCAGGGTTGGAAAATCAAAATTTTTCGGTACACAAAAGTAACCATGTAAGTTCCTAATTTTGGTTTATTCTGAATGAAATCTCTTTTATACTTCGGGAAGATTTAAATTGGTATTAACAACCAAAAAAATTAAAAATCCAATTTCAGGGTTGGAATATAATTTTCTATTTTTGATTTTAATGATGAATTATACCTAGTTTATATATCAGGAAGAAATAAATTGGTATTAAAAACCAAAAAAATCTAAAAGACGATTCTACGGTAGGACTATTAGAACTTTGTGGGGTACATGAAACGGACTGTTACCTTTTTTTTTTAATTAAACATATTTAATATTTTTGAAAGATGTTCAGAGTTATTAGCCAAACATTTAGCTTCCTAGCTGAAAAATTTAAACGTTTTTTTAAATATAAAAGTAACCGATGGCATCATTTTGATTTTTTAATTAAAATACTTTCTGTTTTTACATGAAAGAAAGAAAGAAGAATTACATATGCGAATGGTATTTAGGATTCGGCACAGCCGAATATAGCACTTTTCTTTTGTTTTTTTTTTATACCCTCCAAAAATGAATTTGGAGAGTATATTCACTTTGTCATTCCGTTTGTAACGCAGCGAAATATCCATCTGAGACCCCATAAAATATATATATTCTTGATCAGTGATGAAATCTAAGACGATCTGAGCATATCCGTCCGTCCGTCTGTGGAAATCACGATTCAGTCCAAAAAAAAAGAGCTAGACTCTTGAAATTTGGTATAAATATATCTTGAAGGATAGCACAGGTTAAGTTCGCAAAAGGGGCTAAGTCGGTTAAGAGGGAAAAAAGTTCCCCTAAGAAGAACTAAACCAACCTCTAAAAAACAACATAGTTTTTAACCCATTCGCGGACACGTCGGGATAAGACGACACTACGAATGGCTTAAATTGGACACGTCGGTATATGACGACATAGAAAAATAATCGCATATAAACACGTCGGATATAGGCGACGTCAACTACATTGGTTTTATATGTAGTAGCAAATTGTGTGCCACTACAGAAGCAATCAAATTTAATTTAGTGCCCCAATTCGATTATTTTTGATTTTTTTGTTTAACTTAACGCAAATTTTCGTGAGGGGGCGAAAAATATCACGTCCGCTAAATAAATGCATGTGCCATTCTGCTAACATTTTCTAAATTTCGTGTGTCCGCGAAAGGGTTAATGTTGTTTTGTAATTTTGTTAAGCAAATTATATTTTTTTATGTCAAAGAAGGTCAAAAGCGTTAAACATGGAGCTATAAAATAAAAAATTTTGGACCCCGCCCCTTTAGTGGGCGTAATTATATGCAAAAATAGTGTAAAAATCTAACAAATTGTTTTACTTAAGCCTACATTCCTTCAAAATAACGTTTTTAAGCTTTAATGACGAAGCTGAGACGTAACATGGTACTACTCTGCCTTACCCTCTCGTCCCTCTTTGCCCCCTAAATGACCCTATCAAAAAAACTTTTTTTGTTTTAAATTTTTTTATATAATAATTCCAAACATTTATTTTTAGAGTTTTATGACAAAGGTGAAATGTGTCCCCCACACCCCTTGTCAGAGCGACCCCGCCAAAATACAGTTTTTATACCCTCCAAAGAGAATTGGACCCCATTAAGTATATATATTCTTGATCAGTGATGAAGTTTAAGACGGTCTAGCAATGCCCATACGTTCATCTGTGGGAAATATGATATTGTCTATTTTTGAAGCCCGCCCCTTTTAGTGGTCGTTGACGTACGATATTATATAAAGCAACTCTGTCCCACGAAGTTAAACATTTTAAATTTACTTACTAAATATTTGGAGGGTTTTTACTTGTTTATTTCTTTCTGAAAAGTGTATTTTGAAGCTAATTTATGAAGATTGAAATAGACATTTCATTTTTATTTTGTAATTTCTCTAAAACATGTATATAGATAAATATATGTATTCATATATATACGGGTATATACATACATACATACGAGTATATATATACATATATATATATATATATATATATATATATATATATATATATATATAGATATATATATATAGAAATAATTTAGAAGCGAAAGCGGAAAGCTCTGGAAATGGCGAAATTGAGAATCCATTCCTGAAGAGGCCGGTGATCGCGAGATCGCCCCCTACGGCGGTGAACACGCCGCATAGGGTAGGTTTTGGCACCACAGATGGTGGTCAGGAACCAAAAGGCAAGGTTGAAAAACTAGGAGAGAGGATAGCAAAGCTATTAGACTTTCTCAAGACAAGATCGAATGTCCACAAGGATATAGTATCGATGTCTCGAGAAATACAGGCATTGTATATGCAGGTGGCATATGAGCTGAGCAGTGGAACTGGTCAGCTCAAGGTGCCCTGCAATAAGCAGACGCAGACAGGGGTTATGGTAAGACCATCTCCCCCTGTCCCTGCAGGTGCGACCCCGAAGCGTAGGAGAGATGAAAGTACTCTTGGAAGAAGAAGAGGAAGGATGCAGTAGATGCTATCAGGAGTAGTGAAGGTAGCTGTGTGGGATCGGCGGCAGCGAATGGTGCTGCTTTGCCGAACCCAGGCACTAAGGAACCTGGGTGGATAAAGGTCCGCCCCAGGGAAGCGAATAGAAATAGGATTAGGAGTAAGCAGGGGTCACGTTCGGATGCCCTGGTTATTAAAACATGTGGGAACGCTTCCTATGCTGAGATTCTCAGGCAAGTGTAGAAGGACCTTAAACTTAGTAATCTGGGGGAGAATGTGAAGGGCATTCGGAAGACTGGGAAGGGTAAGCTGCTACTGGAGCTCACTAAACCCGCTCACCAGAATATAGGTGTGTTCAGGTCGAAGGTGGAAGCGGTACTGGGTGGGACTGCCGAAGTACGGGCACTATCCCAAGAGGTTAGGATTGAAATTAGGGACATAGATGAGGTGACTTCCAAGGAGGACATCTATGACGCCATAGTTAGTAAATCCAACGATTTTAAGGTACTGCAGTTGACTGCAATTAAATCACTGAGGAGAGCGTATGGGGGAACACAAACTGCCACGATTGGCCTGAGTGCTCCTCTAGCTAGACGTCTTCTAGAGATGTCCAAGATACGCATCGGCTGGATCGTGTGTCGAATACGGGAAAAGATAGCACCGAAGAGGTGCTACAACTGTCTCGATTTTGGACATTAGGCGACGAATTGTAGCGGCCAGGATCTATCCGGAAATTGCTTGCGTTGTGGGGAAGCTGGCCACAAGATTGCAACATGTTCCAACATACCTTCGTGCATGCTCTGTAGAAAGGGTGGAAGTACTAATGGTGACCATGTCACCGGATGCGTAGTTTGCCCGTACTACAAGAGGGCGCTACAAAAGCTTAGAGGTTAAACTCTACTTAATAATCAGGATGCGCATATTACAGCTAAATCTCAATCATTGCCAAGCAGCACAGGAGTTGCTTAGGCAAACCGTACGAGACTTAAAGGTAGACGTTGCTGTACTCAGCGAGCCATATAAGAAGATTGTATCTGCAAATTGGGTTACTGATGATACAGATACAGCAGCTATATGGACTACCGGATCTTTGATATTGAGGGAAAGGTTATCACCGCAATGTGGGTACACGCGGGCCACTGTTTCCGGCATATGTTTGTACAGCTGTTATGTTCCTCCTAGGTATTCTATTGATGACTTTCGTGTTATTATAAACAACATAGTGATGGACGCTGCAGCCAGGAGTCCTGTTATAATAGCAGGGGATTTCAACGCGTGGGCTGTTGAATGGGGCTGCCCCTTGACAAATGCAAGGGGAAGGATGCTATTAGAGGCCCTTTCTGCGCTAAATGTTGTGCTCTTGAATTCTGGAGATGAGGAAACATTTAGAGGAGGAAATGGTGGTTCAATTATTGATATTACGTTTGCCAGCGATACCATTATAAACCGTGTAAACTGGAGAGTATCTGATGTTTATACTCACAGCGATCACAGTGCCATAATTATGGATATACAGGATGATATACGGCATGTGACTCCCCGTGCACAAGGTTTGTCGGGATGGAAAGTGAATTCCTTTGATAAGGATATTTTTGCCATCTGTATGGAAGGTATGGAATTAAATGGTTCAGCTGAGGATATGGCAGAACAATTGGTAAACCATATCACGCGATCGTGCGATGCATCTATGTTGAGGCGGAAAGGATCCGGAAAGGGGTCACCGGTTTATTGGTGGAATGATGATATTGCCGGCTTGAGGGCGGAGTGTATACGTGCCAGAAGGCAGTATACAAGAACTCGAGGTAGGTTAGAGAATAGCGTATACCAGGAGAATTACAGGAATAGGAGGAAGGCCCTAAAGGATGCAATTCGTAGGAGCAAGCGGCAATGTTTTCTTAATATCTGTGATGAGGTGGATGATAATCCTTGGGGTCTCGCATATAAGCTGGTCACCAAAAAACTTAAATGCCTGACCCCGTTGCAACCGAGTGAGGGGCCAATCCTGGAGGAAATTGTAGACCATCTCTTTCCCCAGCAGGACGCACCACCTTGGGAGCACAACCCTCCAATTGGGACATTAAATTTTCCCCCGGTTACAATAGCTAAGATTGAGGACGTTGTCTCTAGGTTTAGAGACAAGAAGGCACCGGGACTCGACTGCATTCCAAATATAGTATTAAAGGAGGCCGTCAGGCTTTGTCCCGAGCAGTTCTTAAGAATGGTGAATACATGCTTAGGTAGGGGAATTTTCCCAACAAGATGGAAGAGGCAGAAGTTGGTATTAATACCAAAAGCCAATAAACCCCTAGATGATCCCTCATCTTATCGGCCACTGTGTATGATAGATACATGTGGGAAGTTGCTAGAGGGTGTGATCTGCCGAAGACTTGGGAATTGAGTTGAAGACAGAAATGGTCTATCAGACAACCAATTTGGCTTCAGGATGGCGAGGGCAACAGTGGATGCTATAAACGTGGTAGTAGAAACTGCTGCACGGACTATCTATGGCAGGAGTTGGAGGAATGGCACAAAGGAGTACTGTGTAGTTGTGACGCTGGATGTGAAGAACGCGTTCAACACAGCGTGCTGGGTGCATATTGTTGATGCTCTAACTCGATTGGACATCCCAGAATATCTGATAGGGATAGTGCAGGATTATTTCCGGTATAGAGAATTGATCTATAGTACAGATGCGGGTATAAGGAAACGTAGGATTAGTGGTGGTGTTCCCCAAAGATCGATACTTGGACCATTGTTGTGGAACGTAATGTATGATGGAGTACTAAGGTTTGGTTACCTGAGAGACTACAGATTGTGGGATTTGCAGACGATATAGCGCTGGTGTGTGAGGCTAAGGAATTACTGGAGGCAGAAACCATTGCAAATGCCAGCGTACAATTAGTAAAGTCCTGGATCACTGCAATGGGATTGACTCTAGCTGATCATAAAACCAAAGCGGTTTTGATTAGTAGTCGTAAGGCTAGGGAAACTATTACCCTCAATGTTGGCACCTGCTCCATAGAATCAAAGGCATTTCTGAAATATCTGGGTGTGATCATTGACACACGGCTATCTTTCCGCGAGCACTTGCGATATATAGCATCCAAAGCATCAGGGACCTGTTTGGCGCTATCTCGGATCATGCCAAACACGAGAGGGCTAAAGTATCTTCAGAGGAAACTGCTCGCTGGAGTAGTAAGGAGCATTATCCTATATGTACACCCGGTATGGTCAGACTCACTTATATATTTCACATATGTGGGGCTGGTATGCCCTGTGTATAGGCTAGCTGCTTTAAGAGTATGTAGTGCATTTCGGACAGTGTCGGACGAGGCGGCTTTTATCATTGCGGGTATGATGCCTATCGATTTAGAAATCATGAATAGGGATAACTCTGATTTATGTATGCAAAAATGGCAAGAACGGTGGTCAACCACTGAAAAGGGAAGATGGACTTATTCATTAATACCCGACATCAGATTATGGCTGACTAGGAAACATGGTGATCTGAACTATTACCTAGCACAGTTCTTGTCTGGACATGGTTGCTTTAGGTCATATCTATTTCGTTTTAAGCACGACGACTCTCCGTTCTGTCCACACTGTGGTGGGAATGTGGTTGAGGATGCTGAGCATGTCGTCTTTGTCTGCTCACGATTCAGCAACTGGAGGTCGTATTTAGAGGAAGGTTTGGGGCGTACGATCAGCCCGGAGAATATTATTCCGACCATGCTGGAATCCTTATTGAATTGGACCAGAGTGTGTAGTTTTGTACAGCTTATATATATATATATATATATATATATATATATATATATATATATATATTTATATACATATGTATGAAGATATATATATATATTTATATATTTATATATATATATATATATATATATATATATATATACATATATATATATATATATATATATATATATAATGTTGTTTGCTTTTATTGACCTTTTTTATATATATGTATTTTAGAATGATTGAGCTCGAGGTCGTTTTTGTAAAAATCGTTATAATTTTTCTATTTTATTCGATATTTCGTCAACAATTTGTTGACGTCATCAGGAATAAAAACCGAAAATTAAAATTTTCTGTATAAATTGGTTTTGAAATATGACTAAAATTTTTTTCGAATATATCTATGTTTTCAAATTTATTAACATAAAAACAAAAGCATATATACAGGCTTGTATATATTTATTTATACATGTATACATCAATACATACATGAACGTATACATATATGCATACATGAACATACACAACTACATACAAACATATGTAAACACACATAGGGAGATACAAACACATATGCATGTACATACACATATGCACATACACACACATACATATGAATACATATATATAAATAACTAACATAATTACAAATTAATATATTAACATATATACAAATTTACATACATATGTATATAACTAAACATTTACAATATTTAAACTATTCAATCAACATAACAACAAGGATAAGAATTGATTACAGTATAGTGTATAATAATAACATATAAAAATAATGACATGATATAAATATATATACATATGTGCATGCATACAGATACATATATATACATATACATGAGTCATATATGACAGTGAAATACCCGTCACTGAAGAAACTTGCAATAATATAAACATTTGGCCATCCATTTAGGATTGTGCTTAGTTTGCTAATTTTGACCACACAACGAATTCGTTGTGCGTTGATAACATAGTCCGCTAAAAGAAATATTGATGCTTTAAAAATGTAACCATACCGTTTTCTTGGATTCAGCATAAAATGAATCTCAGAACAAAGAGCTGAAACACATGCATAATTCGTTTGTTTACATTTAAGTATTTGTTTATATTTAGAATATGATTGATTTAAGCTTAACTATAAAATTATGAAATAATAAAGAACAGATTTGTACAAAACCTCAAACCAGTTGGATGTACCAACGGAATATAAAGTAAATCAAGAATATTAACAAAACTGGCGCAGTCGGTAGGATGTTAAGTGAAAAATAACATCCAAGGATATAATGAACCGGATTTGATTGAACCGTGAAGTAACAAGTAATATTTCAACGAAAAGAAAAATAATAATAATAAAAGATATTTAAAATATCTGAAGAAGCTACACAAAGAAGTGGCGAAATATTGGAATAAAATCATAATTTTTATATAAAAATAAAAAAAATAAAAAAAAAATAATTGACCTTGTGATTAAATAAACATTATAAATTAATAATAAAAGAAAATCGAATTAAAATTGCTAAAAAAGTTGAAGTTTCGATATTTGACGATAAAAAAAATATTTATATATATAATATATATGAAAAGTAAATAAAAAACTTTTGTGCAAAAAGAAAAAAAAATAAATGGCAACACTTGAATTATCGGAGTGCTTGAGGGAGGCACGAAGCCTTCCTCCATTTACTGGAGATGGTGGCTACACCCTGGGAAACTATCTTAGGGACGTGACGAATGTTTTATCTTTCACTCCACCAGAGAGTCAGTCAATAGTGAAATCGGTTTTGGCAAACAAATTGCAAGGAAGGGCCCTAAGACGTATAGAGAGGTTGAACAACCCTACTTGGGACGATGTCCTTGCGAAGTTGAGGTCCGAATTTTCCGTCAAGGAGGATTATTTTACACTGCGACAACGCGCAATGGATGTAAAGGTTTGTAACATAGAGGAACTCAATTATAAATTAGAAAAAATTCTGGATTTAATGAACACCAAGTTCAATTTGGACATTCAGAAAAATTTAGAATATAGTCCTGATAAGAACGAAAAAATGATATTTAACATTTATATAAACTTTTTACCTTTAAACATTAAAACTTTGTTGATTCAAAATAACATAAATTAATAGTGCTCATGACTATTTTATTCAAAATAATTTAATAAAGGATATCTCGTTGAAGAACAAATGTGAAAATACAAATAAAAATTTTAAAACTTATTTTAAACAAAATCAGTTTATCCAAAATAACAATAATAATAATGTTAAGAGACAGGTTTCGGGAAATTTTAGATCTTTCCGGAATAACCATATGAATCCTTCGGGAGGTTACAGAGGTAATTATGGAAATTTTAGGCGCAATGATAATTGGAATTTGCAAGGTAATAATAGAGGTAATTTCGAAAACATACGCCGTGATGGTAACGATAATAGAAGATTAGGAAACTTTAGAAATAATTTTGGTCAAGAACCTATGGAGCTGGATAATGTTGATATAGTTGAAAATTTTCAACAGGGGACTCGGAAAACCGATTACCCCTGGTGATTTTAACCTTTAATAAAAAACAGATAAAATGTTTGATCGATACTGGAGCTGCAACAACTTTGGGTGACTACAATATATTTTCAGTTTTATTCAAACCACAAAATCTCATAAAACCAATTCTTTTAAATACCTTAGGAGGTTCTTCTGTTATAACCAGGGAGGTTATTTCTACTCTTCCACTTGAATTTCGTATTCCAAACAAGACAATGTCTATAAAATTAATAGACCTTAAAGATAAAAATTTTGATTGCATAATAGGAAGTAATATTTTAATGCCGCTTAGAGCATGTATCGATTACAAAACTGAAAAATTAATTATAAATAATATTTCTATACCTTTTTATAGAAAAGAAATCGAGGATGAATTTAAAGTTAAGTATGAGGACGTATATAGTTTAGAGAAATGTGAAATTGGTTTTGAGGATATCCAATCCAGTGTCTTAAATTCAAATGAAGCCAAGAAGCTTAAAGGGTTTTATTATAAACATAAAAATACATTTTACCAGGATGGTCAGATTTTGTCTGCTACCCCAGTTATAAAACATAGCATTCGTACAACTACGAATAAACCAATCTACTCAAGAAATTATAAATACCCCCAGATATATGAAAATGAAATAGGGAAACAAATCAACGAAATGCTAGAGCAAGGAATTGTAAGAGCGAGTAAATCACCTTATAATTCACCTTTGTGGATTGTCAAGAAAAAATCTGATAATTCTAAACGGGAAAAATGGCGTATAGTCATAGATTATAGGGGCTTAAATAGCGTTACAATAGACGATAAATTCCCGATACCCGATATAAGTTCGATGTTTGATAAGCTTGGCCGAGCTCAGTACTTTTCTGTTATTGACTTAGCAAAGGGCTTTCATCAAATTTTAATGGATGAAAGAGATATAGAAAAGACTGCTTTCTCTACACCTTTTGGTCATTATGAGTATATCAGAATGCCATTTGGATTGAAGAACGCGCCATCCACGTTTCAGAGGATGATGAACTTTGTTTTGAGAGAGTACATGAATAAAATATGTATTATCTACATGGATGATATACTAGTCTTTTCAACTTCAGTTGATGAGCATTTCGATAGTTTAAACAAGATTTTTTGCAAGTGAACGAGTACGGTCTTAAAGTACAGCTTGATAAGTGCAAATTTATGACTCAACAAGCGGAATTTTTGGGGCATATCATAACTGTTAATGGCATTAAGCCAAACCCTGATAAGATTAGGGCAATAAATGCGGTAACTCTACCCAGGACAGTGAAACAGATTAAGTCTTTTTTGGGATTAACCGGTTACTACCGGAAATTTATTGAGAATTATTCTTCTATAGCATCACCTATAATAAAATATTTAAAGAAAGATAGAAAAATTGATCAAGGTGATCTTAAATATATTGAGGCATTTGAGAAACTCAAAAGCTTAATAACGTCTTATCCTGTTTTGGCATATCCTGACTTTAACAAAAAATTTATTGTGACTACAGACGCTAGTAATAATGCGTTAGGTGCGGTACTTAGCCAGGAAAGTCGACCTGTTTGCTATGCGAGTCGTACATTGAATAATCACGAAAAGAATTACTCAACCATAGAGAAAGAACTTTTAGCCATTGTATGGGCTTTAAGGTATTTCAGAAAATTTTTAGTCCAAACGGATCACCAACCATTAAAGTGGCTTTACTCGATGAAGGAGCCAAACGCAAAAATGTCAAGATGGAGAATTCAGTTAAGCGAATATGATTTTGATATCGATTACGTAAAAGGGAAAAATAATAGAGTGGCAGATTTCTTGAGCCGAATTGAGCAGAAAGACAAATCGGATGAAGAACAGGTTTTTGAATTAAATGACGAAGAGGTTAGAACGGTGCATAGTGGTGAAGAGGACTTGAATGATCACTTTAGGATCAGCGAAGGAATAGTTAACAAATATAGAACCCAGGTACGTATTGTGAAAACAAAAGAAAGAACTGTAGCAAAGTTATTTGGGAAGTATTTGATTTTGTATGTAGATGAGTCTGACTTGTCGAATGAAGGTCATTTGGAAGATCTTTTTAAAGAAAATATATTTAAAGGTTGTATAGGGATATATTGCGAATTGGAAGATACAAAATATAATATTGTTCAACAGAAATTAAGTCAGTTGTTTGGAAATGATAGGAGATTGAAATTTACTAAGTGCAGTACATTGGCCATTGACGTAGAGGAATCAGAACATCTTTACAATGTCATAAAGAGAACACACGAAGAAACTAATCACAGAGGAGTTTTGAAAAATTTTGAGGAGATAAAGGGAAAATTCTTTCATCCCAATTTAACTAAGCATATTAATAAATATATAAATAGTTGTAGAATTTGTAGTGAGGCAAAGTATGACCGTAAGCCTATTGAAAAGCATTTTCAGCACACAGAAACACCGAAAAAACCAAATCAGATAGTCCACATGGACATTTTTCATGTGGAAAAACAATATTTTCTGACAACTATAGATAGATTCACAAAATTGGGAAGTGTCCACAGGATTTCAGACAAGAATATGATAACCATTAAAACGAAGTTACAAGAAAGGATTGCTTTGTTGGGCAAACCTCAACTTTTGATTATGGACAATGAATTCGATAATCATTTGATTAAATTGTTCTGTAGTAAAAATAATATTCAGACCCACTTTACTACTCCCCATTCCCACACGGGAAATTCAGACATTGAAAGGCTACATTCAACAATTCTTGAGCACATAAGAATAATGAAATGTACAGAAGGAAGAATTAGTACAGAGGAGCTTGTAATCAGAGCGATAGGTTATTATAACAACACAATCCATTCAACAACTAAACAGAAACCAATGGATTTTATGAATGGATTGGACTTAAATTTTAAGGAAATCGCAGATAGAATGGATAGAAGAAAGAGACATGTAATAAAAGAAATAAATAAAAGAAGAAAACCAGTACCCGATATAGATAAAGAAAAAATTTATATGAAAAATCCCAAGGCAGAAAGACAAAAAACGGCTAAAAGATATACGAAATATAATAAAAGTAATCCTAACAGGATTGATGTTGCGCGAGTTAAGCGACCATTAAAACCCTTTCCATAAATTTCAGGTAATTTTGACGATGATGTTAATTGTGGTAATGTCGACAATTGGTAGAGGCGAAATAATAGTGAATAAGATAGAAACTGAGGCAGGATATATGATAGTGAGAAGTCAACCCGTGACCCTAATTCAGGGTTACTCAAAACTTGTACACATAATTGACTTGAAGGATATAGAGGATACAGTCGGAAAAATCAGAGCTAGCATTGCGGGTAATATGAAGGTGAAGCAGGGATGGATGATGTTGAACCTGCAGAGAGATATTGAGGAGTTGGAACATTCATTGTTGACGATAGAAAGGCATGACAATAGAGAAAGAAGAGCGTTGATTGACGCGGGAGGAAGACTTATTAAATGGGTATTTGGAAACTTGAACGACCACGACAAACAGGATATTGATAATCACTTTAAAACAGTGGATATCAACCAACATAATATTATAGACAATCTGAATAAACAAATAGCAATAAATAACGATATACAGAAATATATGTTAAATGTTAAACTGATTTTGGAATCTCACAAAGAATTATTTAACGAAACACACAGTAAAGAATTAGAAAACAAATTAGAACTTATAAAATATAATCATTTAAGTTTGTTAATAAACAAAATAAGAGATAAAATTGAAAGAATTCAAGATAACATAATGAGTTCAAAACATCAAATAATGAACAGATTCTTTTTGACTAATAAGGAAATTGATTTTTATCAAATTAATAGTGATAAGTTAAGTTATATTAAATGTTCTTTGGGAAAACTATCAAGGGCCGTTATATTGTTTGTAATATCAATTCCAATATTTTTGAAAAACGACGAAAATACAATATTTGTTGTACCAATACCAAATATAGATTATATGCAGGTTAATTTAAACATTTCTAAAGTTGTAAGCATAAAAAATGAAACATATTATGTAAATACTGAAAAAGATATAAGTAATTTGGAAAAAACTAATAAATGTATTAAGAATATTATAAGTGAATCATACAATGGATGTACAAAAAGAAAGTTTACTCAGGAGTTGATACAAGAATTGGATTTTGGAAACCTTTTGTTAATAAATATTAATTCCACTTTGAAAAGTACTTGCAATGAATATAAATATAAACTCACTGGAAACTACTTAATAAATTTTCAAAATTGTGAAATAGAAATAGATGAATATAAAATCAAAAGATTTTAAAGTAAAATGGACATAGTTATTCCTAATCAACAGAGGTTGGAATATAATGTTACTGAATTAATAGAAATTCCCAAGTTTGACAACTTAGAGGAAATTAAAGCAATTATATATGAAGATTATAATACGCATCATACTTATATACTTTACTCATTAATTTTATGTATTGCTTGTGTTTTGGTGGCTTTGAGGTTCAGAAAACTTTTGCTTCGAAGAGACTCGAATCATAAGGAGGGGCGAGTCATATATGACAGCGAGATACCCGTCACTGAAGAAACTTGCAATAATATAAACATTTGGCCATCCATTTAGGATTGTGCTTAGTTTGCTAATTTTGACCACACAACGAATTCGTTGTGCGTTGATAACATAGTCCGCTAAAAGAAATATTGATGCTTTAAAAATGTAACCATACCGTTTTCTTGGATTCAGCATAAAATGAATCTCAGAACAAAGAGCTGAAACACATGCATAATTCGTTTGTTTACATTTAAGTATTTGTTTATATTTAGAATATGATTGATTTAAGCTTAACTATAAAATTATGAAATAATAAAGAACAGATTTGTACAAAACCTCAAACCAGTTGGATGTACCAACGGAATATAAAGTAAATCAAGAATATTAACAAAACTCATGTATACACGCATACACACACATACATACATACACACAAATATATACGTACAAAGACACATACATACATAGGAATAAATTCTTTAACCAATTAACATAAATA
Source organism: Linnaemya tessellans (assembly GCA_951800035.1). Taxonomy (NCBI): domain Eukaryota; kingdom Metazoa; phylum Arthropoda; class Insecta; order Diptera; family Tachinidae; genus Linnaemya; species Linnaemya tessellans. Next base: position 88,942,005 of record OX637533.1, on the reverse strand, counting down.
AACAAAAATTTTTTTTTTTTTTTTTTTTTTTAATAAAAAATTCAAATTTTACTAACTAAATACCTATAGTTCTGTGCTAATTTTTCTGTGTCTGCCTTAAAATTTATTCTTTGTGATAAAGGTGTGCGAATTATTTCTAACATTTCAAACATTAAGCGCCGATTATAATTGTTTTCTGTGTTTAATATTGAAACATTTTCAAAATCTGCAAAATGATATAATTCAGAACTATGAGAACATAAAGCAGTTTTTGGTGAATTCATGTGTCTATATATTTGATCTGACTTATGTCCTGTTATCCTAGTCTTTAATTTATTTTTAGTTGTACCAATATATATCTTATTACAATTTTCCTGACTATTCCCCTTGCAAGGTATTTTATAAATTACATTAGACCTATCCCACTTATCAATCTTATCCTTTGTTTTGCTAAATAGTCTTTTCATTGTATTATATGTCTTGTGAGCTATTCTATATTTCTCTGCATCGTAAATTTTAGATTTTACTAATCTTTCTGATATTCCAGATATACAAGTCAATGACTTATATGTCTTTTGCTGTGTAGTATTATTTATATTACCATTACCATTACCATTATTATTATTGTTATTGTTATTATTATTATTATTATTATTATTATTATTATTATTACTATTATTATTATTATTTGTATTGTTGTTAATATTGTTGTTATTATTATTATTGTTATTTATTCTCCTATCTCTATATTGATATATAATTATTTAATTATTAAACTCTTTGGGAAATTATTATATTCTAAAATGTCTTTAATTTTATTTATATTATTTTTATGAAATATCTTATCACTAATATTTAAAACTCTTTCTATGAAATTTTTAGCCGTATTGATAATAATATGTCTTCTATGCTTAGAATAATAATTAATCATTCTGCCTGAGGCTGTAGGTTTCTGGTACCAATTTATTAATAATCTATTTCCTTTTCTAATAATTAGTGTGTCTAAGTAAGGAAGTTTATTATCAAACTCTTTCTCAATAGTAAACTTTATATTAGAATTAAATTTGTTTAGTTCTGTTAACATATCATCAATTCCAGATGTTGGAATAATGCAAAACAAATCATCTACATATTTTGTCATTATTCTGGGTTTAAGATCAACTTTTTGAATTGCTCTATGTAATAATTCTTCCATTACAATATCTGCTATAATTGGTGAGGCTGGTGATCCCATTGGAAGACCTTTTTGTTGTATATATATTTTGTTATTATATTGGAAATATCTATTATCATCTATACAAAATTTTAACATACGTAAAAATAAATAAGTTAGTATATACTAACATACATACATATATACAGCGAAAATGTTGCCTTTGTGCCTAAATGATATGCTCCGCTTTCTAACGACTGAAATTATCACACGTGAACGTACTGAAATAAATACTGACATCAGCAATAACTCTTTTGTTTTCATGAAAAAATTCATGTTTTTTATTTAACTTTTGTTTGGACGGAACAATTGAAGTGTGCAAAACGTATTTGATTGCATAGGAGATACGAGCAAGAGTATATATCAAAGTAATGTGTCCTTGCTCTAGATTGACAAAAATACGCTATAGATTACTTTGTCAAAGTGTAATCGACTGTGTAAGTAACGCGATATGAAAAATATATTACAATGAATTGTTTACTTATGTGCATTTATATTTTTGCAATTGTGCACAAATATTTTAAAAACGTCAAATAATATTTAGAAATTTTATGATTGCATAAAATAATTTGTATGAGAAAATTTACAAATTTCTTTATAGGGTGGGTAGTGCTCTCCCCCTGCCAATGACATCAAACTTTGAGCTATGCAAAATAATGTAGTTTTTTTGATATCGTTTTAAAGGTGAAAGTGCGCCCTTTAAAATGATATGCATATTGCGTGTTTTTAAGAAAAGATCAAAGGTTGAATTAAGATTCTATAGGCTAATTGTTCGAAATTTTAATTTAAATCTCAGAAAGACATGAAAAATATTCCAAGGCACAAAGGCAAGTCAACATCAGTTTTATTCAACTTACACAGCAGAGCAGAACAGCTGTTTTCGAAAGACGCAACCCTTTCATCATCAGTGCTCATGTGTATTGTGTTTGTCACCACTTATTAGGTGGCTTAGTTGAATGTGATAACAGTTCCTATTTACACAAATTTTATTGTGAAAAAGAATACGGGAACTGTATCAACCTGATGTTAACATGTTATTGTTATAATACCCGTGTTACCGTTTGATTATTTTTCTTCATGTCCCATTTTTCTGAATTTTTTGTTCCATCATACCTAAGTCAAACTTTTTTGGTTTGAATTTTATACTTAAGTACATGTGAACGTTTTTCCAATTTTTATTATTGGGTAGCTCAAGCCATAGCTTAAATTTGTATGTAGTAATAATTTTAACGAACATTTTATATTGCTATATTAAATTTGAATTAAGATTCTATAGGCTAATTGTTCGAAATTTTAATTTAAATCTCAGAAAGACATGAAAAATATTCCAAGGCACAAAGGCAAGTCAACATCAGTTTTATTCAACTTACACAGCAGAGCAGAACAGCTGTTTTCGAAAGACGCAACCCTTTCATCATCAGTGCTCATGTGTATTGTGTTTGTCACCACTTATTAGGTGGCTTAGTTGAATGTGATAACAGTTCCTATTTACACAAATTTTATTGTGAAAAAGAATACGGGAACTGTATCAACCTGATGTTAACATGTTATTGTTATAATACCCGTGTTACCGTTTGATTATTTTTCTTCATGTCCCATTTTTCTGAATTTTTTGTTCCATCATACCTAAGTCAAACTTTTTTGGTTTGAATTTTATACTTAAGTACATGTGAACGTTTTTCCAATTTTTATTATTGGGTAGCTCAAGCCATAGCTTAAATTTGTATGTAGTAATAATTTTAACGAACATTTTATATTGCTATATTAAATTTGAATTAAGATTCTATAGGCTAATTGTTCGAAATTTTAATTTAAATCTCAGAAAGACATGAAAAATATTCCAAGGCACAAAGGCAAGTCAACATCAGTTTTATTCAACTTACACAGCAGAGCAGAACAGCTGTTTTCGAAAGACGCAACCCTTTCATCATCAGTGCTCATGTGTATTGTGTTTGTCACCACTTATTAGGTGGCTTAGTTGAATGTGATAACAGTTCCTATTTACACAAATTTTATTGTGAAAAAGAATACGGGAACTGTATCAACCTGATGTTAACATGTTATTGTTATAATACCCGTGTTACCGTAAGTGGTGACAAACACAATACACATGAGCACTGATGATGAAAGGGTTGCGTCTTTCGAAAACAGCTGTTCTGCTCTGCTGTGTAAGTTGAATAAAACTGATGTTGACTTGCCTTTGTGCCTTGGAATATTTTTCATGTCTTTCTGAGATTTAAATTAAAATTTCGAACAATTAGCCTATAGAATCTTAATTCAAATTTAATATAGCAATATAAAATGTTCGTTAAAATTATTACTACATAAAGATCAAAGGTTATTTTTTGGGTCTTGAGTTCAAAGGTCTATATCTAAAAAAGTATATTTTTTAAAATTCTTAAAAAAAATATATGGCAAGTATTAGACCCTCTTCTACATTTCCAGAAAATATAAAGGTGGAGACTCGATTGGTGTCAGAGTTATAGACCAGAACGTGATCAATAGTATGTTCTTTGTTCATACTCAATTGATTGTTTGTTTTGTACAAGCTAAGGTTCTACATTAGGGCGTCTCGAAAAAAAAAGTTCACCGTACCCCACCGAATATAAGCAACGTGATTTCGAATATAATTTTTTTTTCTTTTTCCCGAAAGTAGGGGTCCCCAAAATATATTTCTCATTATATCTTCTACATTTATAGTCGGATCTCAAAGAGTGATATGTCGATGTTTTTGTCTTGAGGAGGCCAATGTTTTGCTTTAATAGTCATTGGCCTCAAATATACCGCTCTTGTACTTACTCACCAGAAACTACATTATCTTGCATAGCTCAAAAGTTCTATCGCTTTTTGTAAGGAGAGTTTAGTGATTTGTCAACATTTTTTACAAGTTTTATGACGTCATATTTCGGAACTCGAATGGATCTGGGGCCAAATATTTTTTTGGTTTCATTATACCTTTTGTGTTGAATTTCATTGAAATCGGAGGTGATGATACCGAAAGCCATGATGGTTTGACATGGTTTCATCCAGCTATAGTATGCTTAAGTTAGCGTAACCGAATGTGCGAATACACATAATCGTAGGTGTATAAAATAATACATTTTGCCAACTTTTCGACGAGTTTCGTTAAATCTCATGGACATGGTATGACTTGCCTGCAGTGTTGTTACATATGACTACTTTTGATGTATGTATTTTTATACTCTCCAAAAAAGAAAATGGAGGGTATACTCACTTTGTCATTCCGTAACACAGCGAAATATCCATTTGAGACCCCATAAAGTATTTATATCTTGATCAGTGATGAAATCTAAGACGATCTGACCATGTCAAAAAAAAACATTATAGCGTTTTACTGTTACAGTTGACTATACATATTTTGATATCTGTTTGGACGCTTTGAACATTTTATAAAGTAAAATGTATTTTAAAAACAAATAAAAGTGCTATATTCGGCTATGCCGAATCTTAAATACCCTTCACAGATTTAATTATTCTTTCTTTTTTCTTGCTAAAACAGAAAATTGATTTAATTAAAAAATCAAAATGATGTTATCGGTTACTTTTATATTTAAGAAAACGTTTAAATTTTTCGTCTAAGAAGCTAAATGTTTGGCTTTTCTTATTTTTAATACCTTTAAACCTCTTTCAAATATAATAAATATGTTTAATTTACAAACAAAAAGAAAAAACCCGTTTCATGTACAAATAGCAAGTTATATGGTTATTTTTATGAAACAGAAAATGTCGATATTCCAAACCTGAAACTGGATTTTTAATGCCAATTTAACTCTTCCCGAAGTATAAAAAAATTTCATTCACAAAAAAAAACAATATTAAGAACTTATATGGATACCTTTAAGTACTTAAAAATTTCGATTTTCCAATCCTGGAACGGAAAAAATCCAAAATTGGGAACTTAAAAAATTTCGATTTTCCAACCCTGGAACCGAATTTATAGTTTTTTGATACTAGTTTAATTTTTTCTGAAATATCTAATAGGTTTAATTCACTAAAAGCACAAAATTTGGAATTTATGTATGTACTATTATGTACGAAAACTATTTCCATTTTCCAACTCTGGAAGCGATTTTTTACTTTTTTACCAATGCAATTCTTAGTAGTCACTTTCATGTACCATAGAATATTTCATTTGTCCAACCCTGGAGTCGAAATTTTGATTTTTTAAGATTTTAATACCAATTTTGTTCTTCCTGAACTATAAAACAGCTTTAATTAGCAAATAGAAACAACGTCAATTGCCTTTTAGGTTACTTTTATGCAGAATAAATATATTAATTTCCCAACCCTGGAAACGAAATTTAAATTTTTTTACCAATGCAACTCTTAATGAGTCATGAAATAGTTTTATTTAAGAAGAACTTAATATTTGTAACCATTTACCCATTAAGGCCCTGCGTTGCGTTTTCGCACCACTCATTTCAATCAGCTCTCAGCACTACCCATATTAATTTATATGAAAACTAAAGATCAGGAAATAGATTCTAGTTTATAAACTAATCGACGTGTTTCAGGATTTTTTTCTTAATTAAGTTTTTTACATAAAAAATTAAAAAAAAATCAGTTTTTCTTAGTTTTTCGGTAATTTTACAAAAATAAACAAAAAACTACCAATAAACAATATTTGAACGAGTGAGTTTTATTAAAGGTAGCTAATAGATGTATATATAGGTATTTGTTATAATAATAAACTTTATTATGCATCTAATATGTTTTTTATGGGTGACAGTACGTGTGATGCGAAAACGCAACGCTGGGCCTTAACATTATGCACTTCTTCAGTATGCACTTCTTCACTTCCTACAAGCTAGTAGTTCATTTACCAAGTTTGGGATATTTTGCAACAGGTATTGTTTGGAAACAAATTAATTTGTTGGTTTTTTATTACTACTGACATATGTACACGTATATAGTTACATGAGTCAAATTAAATACAAGCTTCTTCGATTGTAGTTTTTGAACTGCACACACCTTTATTATCTCACTCATTTTTTAGTTTTTTCCTAATACTTAAAACTAGACTCGAATCTGCATAGCAATGCGGATTTTTTCTAGAATTGTAATTGAAGGTTGTTGTGTGAATTTGTTGACATTGCAAATTCACACACATTTCCTAGACGGAATATGAGATGTATTCATTAGGGTGCATCTCAAAATAGTGTTACAAAGTAATGTTTAGTAGGGTGGTACGAGTACTTATATATGACTCCTCCACCCTTAGTTTCAGCAGTCCCTGCTGAAATGCATTTTTCCTTCAATTACAATTCTTTACAATGATTTATTTTTTAAATTAAAAAAACTTAAACATTAAATAGTCAATACTCAATTTATTCGGTCCATATAGCTCTACCGGGTTTAGGTTCGGTAGTATTTAATTCGATATTTATATTTGCATTTTTATTTCTTTTACAGTAACTTTTATAAACCAAAAATAATACAATTAGACTTAATATTAACACGACTAACATTATGTTTATACCGTAGGACACATTCTTATGATACACTAATTCTTCGATCTTTTTAATATTCTCAAATTGATTTAATTTGATTTTCTCGAAATTTACTTCTTCTTCAAAAACTATTGTTGTAAAATCATTATTTGGATAGATAAATTTTTCGTCTACAGTAATCTTTTTATTTTTATAAGTTATGTTTAATATTTTCAATTCACAATTATAAAAATTCATTAAATGATTTTTATTTATAACGATATTCCTGTTATCACAATTCTGTGTTATCACTGTACTGTTAGCATTTTTAACTAAAATTAAATCGTCGTCGATAATTTCGACACTAGTTATATTATTATATCTTAATTTACATCGGTTTTTTATAATACAATTTTTGCTTACTTTTACTTCATTTAGATGTGCGTTTCCTTCGTAAGTGTAAGTTTTATTTTTAATAGTAACTATCAATTCACTATTGTCGTCAATTTCTAAATATCTGTCATTTGGTAAGGGGGTGATTAACTTTAAATCTGTTACAAGAAAATCAGTTGGAATTTTTATCGCAATAGTCAGTGAGTTATTAATGTAGTTCATCACGCCCATTTTAATAAGTTTAAGCCTGTACGTCCGGCTGAATAATGTTATGTCTAGCTGATGCTATATTTGCCTGAATTTGAGTAATTTTACTCTCTGGACTTTTTAATTTAAGTATCTGGTCCATGTACAAAAGTCTCTTCTTTATTTCATTGTTCCGTTTTTTCACTTCTTCAAATGTTTGATTTATTTTGTCTCTATCGCTTTCTATTGCTTTTCTAATTGTTTGAATTTCCTCGTCGAAATGTCTATTAATTTTCATTATGGTTTTCCTGAAATTGGTATTTACGTTTAACCTGTGTTTTATACATTCTCTTAAATTTATTATTATCAGATACTAAGTAATTACTTTCTACCCTATAATTATTTACTTTTTTATACCTAGGTTGTGCCTTGCTGACTCTGTAATTTCTTACATATTTGTTTCTGAAATTGAGGTTACTTTCATTTCCCTGATTTTTGTTTATTGCGTTAATTCTCGCTATTTTTTCTTGATGAAGTTGTTCTGAAAACTCTTTTAAATCTTCACTAGCTATTAGATTAGTAATGAAGTGTATCGGTTTTGTTTTTGTGGTAGTATGAATTGTGCTATTATATGTTATTATTGCCTTGTGAACTTTTTCCTCCAGATTGTTTTCGTTATTTGGATCTGCATTGAAAAGGCGTATGTGCTCATTGAGTGTCGAGTGTAGTCTCTCAACGTCCGAGTTCCCAGTTTTTAGGTACGCAGTGGTCAAGTGAAAATCTATTCCGTTCTCTCTAAGAAATTGTTTAATATTTAGTGTGTCAAATTCATTGTCCATCACGATTAGCCTTGGTTTACCCAGGTATTGAAATCGTTTATTCAATCCGTCTATAACAGAGATCCAAGTTCTGTCTTTTAATTTTTCAGCTGTAGCATATTTTGTAAGCTTGTCTATGCTTGTAAGGTACATTTCGTTTCTTTGGGGGTACCACAAGTCTATGTGCACTATATCGTTTTGTTTTTCAGGGCTGTCTGTCACAATAAACGCATGTTTAATAGGGTGCCTGTCAAATTTTGCTGTGTTGCATACTTCACAATTGTTGATGTATTTTTGTATTTCCTTTTGCAAATTGGGGTAATAGCATATTTTCTTTAAATTATTGAATACTTCATTTATTCCGCGATGATTGTTCTTAAGGTGTTCAGTTTCAATCCTTTTAAGTATAATTTCCTTGTCCGTAATGTCTTCTAACCATGATTTGGACCTTAAAATTCTTAGATTCCTGTTATTTGCAAAATACATTCTATAATAATCTTGAAATTTCAAAAAAAGTCTGTCATTCGCACAAAAAATTACAACAAGTCCCTTTTCTGGGAGACACTCTCGCATTGTATTCCTTATGTCGGTTTCTTTTGTTACCATTATCAAGTTTCTTATTTTGTTTTTATGAATTATTTTTAATTTCCTAGATTCTCTAGTTGCGTAATCTAGAATGATCTGATTTTTAAACAAATTAAGGGTTTTTCCGTAATTGATATAAAATTTGTATCATCAGTATCTGCACTGTGAATCGTTTCTATATCATTACTATCGTTGGCCTCATCAGAGTTAAACAATTCATTAAGGTTAATAAAAATTGTTGACTCCGAAACCGTTTCGCTCGGCGTCGTATTTCTCTTAAAGTCATATATCATTCTACTTAAACTGTCTGCCACTATATTTTCTTTGCCTTTTATATACTCTACTATAAAGTCAAACTCATTTAATTTTATCTTCCACCGTTGTAATTTCGAATTTGGTTCCTTCATATTATTTAGCCAAACTAGTGGTCTGTGGTCAGTTCTTATTGTAAACCTACGGCCATAAAAGTACGTGCAAAAATATTTCGTTGCCCAAACCATTGCAAGGAGTTCTTTTTCAATTGTACTATATCGTTGCTCGTGACCGTTCAGGGAGCGACTTGCATAAGCAATTTTGCGTAAGCACAGCACATAGTTCGAAATTGCTTGCATCGGTTGTTAATGTGAACTGTTTTTGAAAATCTGGGTGAGCAAGTATGGGGTCATTTTTTAACAATGTCTTGAGTTTATTAAACGATTCTACGTATTCTGGATCGTTTATATTTATTTTGGAATTCTTTTTTAAATATGTTATAATATGATGAGCTATTTTAGAATAGTCTTTGATAAATCTCCTAAAGTACCCAGTTATTCCCAGAAACGATTTAATCTGCTTTTGAGTTTTAGGTAGTTGAATGTCATTAATGGCTTCGATTTTTTTTTGGATTAGCTTTAATTCCATCTGGGGTAATTATGTGACCTAAGAACTCTGTGTCCCTGGATAAGAATTTACACTTATCCGGTTAATTCTAAGGTTAGCATTCTTTAAACATCTTAGGACCTTTTCTAACGATTCCATATGTTCTTCTATACTCGTAGAAAAGACCAAAATGTCGTCTAAATAGACTGGGCATATGTTCCCAATAAATTCTCTTAGTATACCATTAATGAGACGTTGAAATGTGGCGGGTGCATTTCGAAGTAAAAACGGCATTCTCAAAAACTCGTAATGACCACTGGCGGTCGAAAAGGCTGTTTTATGGATGTCATTAGGATGCAATTCAATCTGGTGAAAACCCTTTGCCAAATCGATTGTTGAGAAATATTGACAATTTCCCAGCTTGTCAAAAATGTATTCTATATTAGGTATAGGAAAACGATCTTCTATTGTGATGTCGTTTAGTTTTCTATAGTCAATGACTATTCTCCATTTCTGTACATTGTCAGAACCTATCTTTTTGGGTACGACCCAAATCGGGCTATTGTATGGACTATTTGATTCCCTGATAATACCATCTTTAAGCATTTCTTGAATTTGTCGATCAACCTCTGCTCTATGAACTTCTGGGTAACGGTACATTTTAGAATATATTGGAATGTCGTGTTTAGTATTAATTCTATGTTTAATGTCATTCGTAAATGGTAGCTTTTCTTTTGATTGGTAAAATACTTCCTTGTATTTTAGCAAGGTTGGTCTTAATTTAGCTATCTCATTCAAGTGACTAGTTCCAATAAAGGTAAGAAAGTTGTCCCTAGTTATTTCGTTGTTTCCTACGTCAATAAAATTTTCTTTGTATGAAATATTATAATATAATTCTTCGTAGTTACCCATATATAACGGCAATGTCGCGTTTCTAGTGATCAACCGCCGATTTGGGTAATCAATTATAGTGCATAATTTTTGTAAGATATTGTTACCTATTCACCCATCATAACCATTATCCAATTTACATTCCAAAAATTCAAAATAAAAGTTTTCAGTTTCAAATTCCTTAAAAAGTGGGAATCTACAAAGGTATTCCATTAAAATTATTTTTCCTAAAGCTTTAGCATATGGGCATTTCCATTTTGGCGTTACGTTACTTTTGTACGACGATATGTTGAAAAAAAACGTTAAAAACCAGAATTTAAAACCAGAATTTAGAGAAGTGATTGGATAGCTCTATATTCAGCCAAAAAATGGAAATAGTTGAGCCTAAGAATTTCAAGATATACTCCAAAAAGTGACCTGGCGTTACGTTACAAAAAACGGAAGTGCGATTTGACTTTGATAACAAAATTGTTGAACTCTGCGAATTGGGCAAGTATTTTTAATCAAATTTTTTTTGATAGGTTTTGGACCAATATACATTTATTTTCCAAGTTATAAATTGAACAAATCTTTTTTCCTTTTTTTTCTTTTATGAAAATTGGTCTGGCGTTACGTTACTGGCGTTACATTGCTAAAATTTCCACTTTATTTTATTATGTTAAAAAAATGCGAAAAAGACATAAATATTAGAAAATTATATAAAAAGTACAAAATACTAAATTTATTTTTTGCATTTGTTTTATGATTAAATATGTTTGTAGCAACAGTTTTGCATTAAGAGTATTATTATGAAATTGCTTTTAGGAATGTTAATTATAAAGAGAAAATGCCCTTGAAGTTAAGAAACACTTACAAAAACGGGAACTTCAAACTTGTAGCTCAGTATTTCACCATCCCAACAAAAGAAAGCTTTGAGCTCCTAAATTTAATTTATTTTAGAAGTTTCTCTTTTATAATACATTAGGAAAAAATCTGTTTGTAAACTTTTAATTTTTCGATCATTTTTTCTGGAAATGCCCACATAGATTAACTTTTGTCTTCCATTTCGGTGAACATACATACTCCTTTATTTACAATACTAAATTCCGCTCCGCTGTCAATAATAAAATATAGTTTTCTAATTGGGGTTTGTATAATTATATAGGGAAGTTGGTTAGTGCCTCTGTTGAAAAATTTATATTAGAAGAGCCAACTTCCATTGGAACTACACATTCAGTCCTGTTAGTATTTCTATTCTGTCCTGACCTAGTGTCGTTTCTCATATTATATCTTCCAGATTGTTCATTCTCGTGCCTACGAAAATTTCCTGACTGGTTATTATTATAAAAATTTCCAGATTGATTATTGTTATATCTACGAGAATTTCCAGATTGATTGCTATTTTCAAAATTTCCGTTATTATACTGCCTATTGTTATAGGAAGTAACGTTATTGTCCCTGTAATTTCTATTCCAGGTACTATTACCTCTACTTTGATTTGGGTTATTATTCCCATAACTTGTCCTGAACTGTGTGTTCGATTTCTGTATCACCAGTTGCAGTGTAATTCTGGTGCCTAGCTTCGAGAATAATTTGGTACGCTGCCTGCAATGTTTTCGGGTCTCGCGCAAATATTACAGTCTTCGTCGGTTCTGGTAAATGGTCTTTAAATACCTGCAATGAGATCCTATTAATTTCTCTTGTAGTAAATCCTTCTTCCGGATGGGTTAAACGTCTATTGTGGAGCTGGTTTGTGATTTTGTTAATGTCGTGGTGGTATTTTTCAATCGTGGAGTCCATCCTCCACGTTTTCAATCTGTCCATTAATTCACTACTTGTATGTTTTTCCCCGAAATTATTTAACAGTACGCTTTTTAATTCCGCCCAAGTATCAACTGTTCCATGTCGATGCAGTGCTTCCCTTGTGGAGCCTGTACATTTGTTTTTTAAGTATCCTAGAAGTATACTTTTATTGTTCTCTTGGAAACCCTCTATTGATGGCAATAGGGCTTCTACCTGTGCCAGAAAGTCAGGTAATTGAAAGGGATCGGTACCGTCGAAAGTCGGAATTTCCCTGATGCAACTTAAAACGAGATTAAATTGATGTATTACATTGATTTCCATTTTTTTTATTACACTACAAAGACTGTCCGAATCTGTACGTTTTTCCGAAACTAAGTATTAATTTATATTGGACCGTTTAAAATAGCACTATTAACTAGATCTTACTTTATAATTCAATATAAAATACAAATCCGTACATGAGATTTTTAATTAATTTTATTGACTTTAACTCTATTTGCTTACTTATTAGTTAAATTTAAACAAAAAAAATATTCTTCTTCTAACTTACTATTAGAGAGGTCTGTCTGCAAGAGCTTCTAGTTAATTTAAACCATCTGGGTATCTGGAGCTAGTTTATTTGGTTACGGCTTTTCTTCCTTCACTGACTGTGTGCCAATTCACCGGGCAACAATGCACGAATTTACACTTGCGGCTACGTTTCTTGTTGGTCTTTTTCCTTTTTGTTGTGGATGCTGGTATGATTGTTGACACTGTTGTTAAAATTGTTGTTACTGCTGTGACTCACTTCTTGCTTATGTTATTTCATAAGTTTTGATAATTGTTTTAATTTTAGTTATAATTAATAATTTTTTTATTAGAGAAAAGTCCTTTTGTTTTAGTTTTATTTAATGATCCGTTGTACTGGAAGTGTGTTCTAATTTTTTTTTATAGTTCATTCATTATGTTGTTCGCATTATTAAGAGTTCACTGTAAGAACAGATTTATTTTTTCCGTTTGCTTTTAAGTTTTATCTTTTTATAGTTTTTTGTTGTGTCTTCTTTTTTTTGTAAATAAAAGAATTCCTTTCCCTTTTTTTTCTTAATTGATTAGGGTGCTTTTTGAATTTATTGATATTTTTTTTCACAAATTTTAGAAACCACAATAAATGTAGCAATTCTTTTTTTTATTTTTCAATAAAAGTTTCAGATTTTTATGCAATTTATAAGAAGATATTTTTTGTCAAATTTAATATAATATAAATAATTTGTAATATAAATATTTTGTAAATTAAATTAAAATTTTAAATTTATGTATTTGAATTGTTTTATTTTTTTTTATCCTTGTTTAATACATAATTTAAATTTTGATCACTGAATAAAAATTTTTTTTAGGTTTTCCTCGTCGCCAGTTACATGAGTCAAATTAAATACAAGCTTCTTCGATTGTAGTTTTTGAACTGCACACACCTTTATTATCTCACTCATTTTTTAGTTTTTTCCTAATACTTAAAACTAGACTCGAATCTGCATAGCAATGCGGATTTTTTCTAGAATTGTAATTGAAGGTTGTTGTGTGAATTTGTTGACATTGCAAATTCACACACATTTCCTAGACGGAATATGAGATGTATTCATTAGGGTGCATCTCATAATAGTGTTACAAAGTAATGTTTAGTAGGGTTGTACGAGTACTTATATATGACTATATACATACATGATTTTATAGGTACAGTTAGAGAAAAGCGGACAAGCAATGTGAAACTATCTTCGCCTAAAATTTTTAAGAAAAAGGAACGTGGAAGCTTTGATTACTGCTATGATTCACTAAACGAAAAGCTGCTGTGGGCTGGAATGACAATTCAGTTGTTACTGTTTTATGAAACTGCGTATCTGTAGAGCCATTGAAACAAGCTAAACGATACGACCGTAAAAATAAAAAAATTATTAATATCCCAATGCCAAACGCCATTTACCATTACAATAAGACAATGGGTGGAGTTGACTTATTTGGCAACGCGATAAATAATTATCGCATTCAAGCTAGAGGCATTGGCCACTTTTTACCAATGCCCTAGACGCAGCTCTTGTAAACGCTTGGAAACTGCATTGTGTCTTGAGAAAAGAGGAAAAGACAGCTCCTATTTCGCAACTGGAATTTAGAATGTTCGTGATTGAATGCTTGTTGAAATCGGAAAATGTTGAGAGGATAAAAGCCAAAAGCAGTGTTTCATCTCCACTACCACCTGTTCGATCAGATCGTATTGATCACACTATTGCTCGCCAAGATAGAAGATTGCGCTGTCGACAATGCAACAGTCAAACGTATACGATGCTGGGCCTTAATGGGTTAAGGTCATTTTTATGTACCACAAAATATTGCAGTTATCCAACCCTGGAATCAATATTTTTATTTTTTTTTTAATTTTTGATACCAATTTTGGTTTTCCTGAACTAAAAAATAGTTTTAATCAGTAAAAAAAACAACGTCAATTGGCTTTTATGTTACTTTTATGTATAAAAAAAATTTCCCAACCCTGGAAGCGAAATTTAAATTTTTTAACATTTTCTTTATCACTGCAAATCTTCATGAGGTATTAAGTAGTTTTGTTTAAGAAAAACTTAAAATTTGCAACCATTTTGGTCACATTCATGTACTACAAACTATTGCATGTACCAAAAAAAATTTAATTTTTCCAACCCTGGAAACGAAATTTTTATTTTTTTTTTGTTTTTTTATCAGTGCAACGCTTCTTGAGGTATAAAGTAGTTTTATTTAAGAAAAATTGCAAATTTTTTACCATTTTGGTAACTTTCATGTACCATAAAATATTGCACTTGTCCATCCCTGGATTCGAAATTTTATTTTTTATTTTTGCATTTTTGATACCAATTTTGTTCTTCCTAAATTATAAAAATAATTCAATTTCCCAACCCTGGAAGCAAAATTTGAATTAAAAAAATTTTTTTTTTGGCCAATGCAAATCGTCATGACGTATAAAGTGGTTTTGTTAAAGAAAAACCTGAAAGTTTTAACAATTTTAATTTTAATTTCCCATCCCTGGATTAAAATTTTTATTTGTTTAGTTTTTAATAGAAATGGCTTCCCAAAGCACGAAATAGGTTTAATTTACAAACAACCAAAAAAATATTTGGTTTTTGGTATAAATTTTGCGTCGAGAAATACGTGAAAGCTTCCCAGCTCGGGAACCGTATTTCGGATTTTTCTGAATTTCAATACCACTCTATTTAAGTTCATTTCCAATCCAACGGTCCAAGAACGGTCTGGGGGCCCCCCACGTACAGACAGACGGACATTGCTCAATCGTCATCGCTATTCATAAGGATCCAGAATATATACACTTTATGGGGTCCCATATAGATGTCGAAGAAATTGCACACGGAATGACAAACATATATATACCCTCTCAGTTTTTTAAAGGGTATAACAAAATTTCATTTTATTACTGCAGTATAATTTATTTGAATTCAGCACTGCGATATGAATTTACAGACTGATTTCTAAAACGTATTTCGACGAAGTTATGCGGTTTCTGTGCTATACCTTCGTCACTGAAACAGGTTGACAACAACTAACACAACTAATGAAATATTGATCAGACGACTTCAACATTATATTCATTACTGAGCATTCGAGCTCGGAACTTTGTACTTTGTTCGATTACAGACTACCATTTTGAGAAAAAAATTGCGAGAATTTTTGTGGTCCATCAGCATTATTTTTTGCGGAAAAAAACATTACTCAAACCAAGGCTAAGTTTAATATATAAATAATTGAATTTCGATGTGGCCGTACAAGCACGGATGCCCAGTTAAGGTCTCTATATCCGAAATAACAAAAAATCACGATTTTTTTTAGACGACCGGGGATTGAAAAATAGAGAGCGTTTTTGGATGCCATAGCCATCCAATATATGTAGCTCAGTGGTTTCAATTTTAAATGATCACTTGGGTATGAGAAAGCTTTCCGCTAGATCGGTGCCGCATTTGCGGACATTGTAAGGGTGCACACATATGCAGTTCCCATGACAAAAATCCATGAATTGGGCTACGAATAGCTCCATCGCCGCCATATTCTCCAGATTTTGCCGAACTAATATTTCTTGTTTCCAAACATGAAGAAATGTGTCAGCGGTAAGAGCTTTGACTTTAACGACGAAATCATCTCACAAACAAGTGCCTTGATCACCTCGAAAAATCATATTTTTCGTAAGGGATAAGAAAATTGGAGAAACGTTGGACTAAGTGCAGAGAACTCAAAGGAGACTACATACATTAAAAACAAACTTAATTTTTATACAAAAATCTGTGATTAATTCAAAAAGTCACGGAATAATTGACCCATTCTCGTGTAAGATCTTGTATACAGATTTTTTTGTAAACTGTGTGAACTTGAGTGCCACCTCCTTTCGCATGCACAGGTGGCAACTTCTTACGCATGGCCCATCTCAACCCTATACTGGCCTTCTCGGCACCAACTTTGCAGCACCTTTTCCACAACAGCAAATAGTGCCACTAGCACTTCCCGAACATCAATTAGTACCCGAGACTCCTACCAGTGAATTTTGGTAACAAACTATAGCCACAAGCACTTCCGATACCACGTGTGTGTACGTGGGCAACCGTATATACATTCTGACCTGTACTATAATGGTAACTGGCGAACTTCATCACCTTCAAATGCAGGGCATACTGGATCCCGTGGTACCCCCTTAGGTTACTACTGAAGATTCGAAAGCAAGATGACATAAATTTGTAACTTCCAATCGTCTTCAGCTCCGTAGGGAACCTTAGGTGCCTACACATCTTATTTTCAAACTATTGCAGTCAACCCCGTCGTTCTGTTGTTTCAGAGATTAGGCAGTAACATATAAGTCTTACGTGGTATCTGTAAAGGTCAAGATTTGGCACAACTGAGTAATTCTATCCAGATTATTATAGGCTAAGCAACTGCTTTTTATACCCTCCAAAAATTAATATGGAGGGTATATTAACTATGTCATTCCGTGTGTTACGCAGATAAATATCCCTTTAAGACCCCATAAAGTAGTTGTATTCTGAATCAGTGATGAAATCTAAGACGATCTACCCATGTCTGTCGTCTGTGGAAAACTCGATATAATCTACTTTTGGACCCTGCACCCTTTAGTGGGCGGTGAAGTTACATGTTGTATGGAAAAATAGTGTAAATATTTAACAAATTGTATTCCTACATTCCTTAAAAATTTTATTTTGTGATCTTGTTTTTACGACAAGGGTGAGATATCTCCTCCACGACCGTTTCCGGAGTGACCCCGTTTATAGTTTTAACATTGGGCACAGAAACGTCTTAAAGGAACTCTGACCCATGAGGTTAAACATTTTTAACTTATCTCAGTCGCTTTTTTTGCACTTTGATATAGAATATTGATACAAAATGGATTTATATAGAATAAAATTTGTTTGTTATGTTTTCTAAAATTTCAAACCCTATGGTTTTGCTAATTTTTGGGAGTTTATATACAAGCAGAGTGGTTTTGTTATTTTGGAATTATGTTAAAGTCTACTGATGATTTGGCGTAAGAGCCAATGAAATACAGGCATATAGACATACTTGAGCACATAACAAACAAAAAGGGACTAATTTTAATAAGAATAAAAATTTACTTAATATTTGAAGGGTATTTGAGCCGATCAAGTACTCTTATAAAGTTCTTACGTTCTTATTACTTATGTGCACAGCCATTAATCTATTATATCAGGAATTGGGTAGTAATACATAAGTTCTACGGGTAACCGTACAAAGGTCTTAATCTGGAAAGACTGTATTACGCCATCCTTCGGTCAGCACTACAACGATTTGTGAGATTCACCGAGTTGCATCATCTTCATCTACTTTATATCTTTGCCAACAATACATAATGTAATCAACTTTCGTCATAAAACTTTTTCTTTATTTTTACTTGTATAATACCTTACGTGCATGGAGATGACAAAGATGTCACGTGACAACATGGCGTCATATGTGGCATCAACTTTTATATTTTACGTCATTTTCCCATTCCAAATATATATATATATATATATATATATATATATATATATATATATATATAAATATATATATATATATATATATATATATATATATATATATATATTTATATATATATATATATATATATATATATATATATATGTACGTATAATTTGTGTATGTGCATGTGTCTGTATATGAGTTTCAATCAACCGGCAAACACTTCTTATGACATTACATGTCTTTAATGACGTGTGGCGCACTTTGTGTTTAATGAATGCCACTTTTACAATGCGTGCGAAGTAGTATTTGAGGTATCCTCAATCTGCTCACAAAGTAAGCGAAATCGCGTAAAGAAATGACTACTGCCACGGTACTATTAAAAATATATATTTCTAACTTCCCGCTAAGAAAATTGAAAATTTAACAAGTAAATGTGCTATATTGGCGGCGACTGTCACTATCATGTACTAAAAAGCAGAGTAACAGCACCCACCTTCGTCGGCCCTGTAGCAAAAATTAGCCGGCGAAGTAAAAGGTTGAAATAGCTACAAAAACAACTGTCTATCTTCTAATCTATCCTAATCTGTCCCCTCAATACTATCCCCTCGTTTTCAGTTCAGGCGCAATGCATTGCATATATAGGGGTCATCCCCTGAGTGCTGGTCCAAGATAAAAAAAAAAAATATTCGGCATTGCCGAGTCGTAAACATCCTTCACAGTTGTAATTCTTCTATCTTTTTTTCTTGCTAAAACTGAAAGTAGGTTTAATTAAAAAATCAAAATGATTTAATACCTCTGAAAGTCTTTCAAAAATATTAAACATGTTTAATTTACAAGCCAAAATAAAAAATTCGTTTCATGTACCACAAAAAATTCAAATTGTCCAACCGTAGAATAGCCTTTTATATTTTTTTGGTTTCTAATACCAATTTATTTCTTCCTGATAAATAAAGTAGGTATATTTCATCATAAAAATCAAAAATAGCAAATTATATGGTTACTTTTATGAATAAAAAAATGTCGATATTCGAAACCTGAAATTGGATTTTTAATTTTTACCAATTTAACGTTTCCCGAAGTATAAAAAAGATTTCATTCACAAAAAAACAAAATTAGGAACTTATATGGGTACCTTTAAGTACTAAAAAATTTCGATTTTTCAACCCTAGAACCGAATTGTTTAATTTTCAATACAAATTTAATTTTTCCTGAAGTATAAAATAGGTTTAATTCACTAAAATCACAAAATTTGGGATTTATGTGGGTACCTTTATGTACCAAATATATTTAGATTTTCCAACTCAATGCAATTTTTAGTGAAGTCTAACATAGTTTTACTTGACAAAAAAGTTACAATGTTTGGTCACTTTCATGTACCATAAATAATTTCGTTTGTCCAACCCTGGAGTCGAAATATTGATTTTTTAAGATCTTAATACCAATTTTGTTCTTCCTGAATTATAAAATATTTTTAATTAGCAAAAACAGCAACATCAATTGCTTTTTTGGTTACTTTTATGCATAAAAAATATTTCAATTTCCCAACCCTGGAAACCAAACATCAATTTTTTTTACCAATGCAACTCTTAATGAGGCATGAAATAGTTTTATTTAAGAAAAACTTAATATTTGTAACCATTTTGATCACTTTCATCTACTACAAAATATTGCAATTATCCAACTATGGAATCTAAATTTTAATTTTATTTTTAATTTTTGATACCAATTTTATTTTTCCTGAACTAAAAAATAGTTTTAATTAGTAAAAAACTGACACAGTTGCCCTTTTAGTTAATTTTATGTATAAAAAAATTTTAATTTCCCACCCTTGGAAGCAAAGTTTTAATTTAAAAATAAAAGAAGATAAACTTGAAATTTTTAACATTTTTAGTTATTACATATACTACAAAATACTGAATGTGCAAAAAAAACTTTACATTCCCATCCAATCCAACGGTCCAAGAACGAAGTCTCTAGCTCTTCTGGGGGCTTGGGAAACCCGATTTCACGTACAGACAGACGGAAACGGACATCGTTCAATCGTCATCGCTATTCATAAGGATCCAGAATATATATACTTTATGAGGTCCCATATTGATATCGAAGAAGTTACACACGGAATGACAAACCTAGATATACCCTTTCACTTTTTTGTGAAGGGTATAAAAATCCGATATATGGCAGGGACAAATTTTCATACACAAATTTTTTTTATGAGCCTCTTATTAACCAACATTTTTTAATAAATTAGACGGGGTGTGCTTTAAAATCATGTGAAGTAAGGCCATGATGCCTTTATTGCTCAATTGAATGGGAGATAAAGCCATAATGGCCTTATTTCCCAGTCATTGAGAATTAAGGGCATATCCAAAATTGCGCGAAATGAGAGATATAGCCATATTTTTTTTGCGAATGTGAGATAAAGCCATATTTTTTTAGAATATTGTTATGCATGGTGTAAACATTCTGTAAAAGGGAAAATCCTTAGTTATGATTGGAAAAATAACAACTAAGAATAAATATTTTAAATTCATTTATTGTTAAACAGAAATGTAAAAAAAAAACAAAAAACCCAATAACAAAAACAAAAAGTTCTATTAACTCTAATGTAATAAGTACAAAATCAATGGGTATTTACATACGTATTACTAACAAAAAAATGCGTGAACATCTTTTATGACTGCTCTACATATTGGACACAAAGAAAGAATTCGTATGCAGATAGTCAAAAAATATAAAAAGTTATGAATGGGAAATAAAACAAAATTTACTTTATTACCAATCCTGCAGAAAATCTTCCCTCAGCGAAGCCACTGTTCGACATACATAGAGGGGAAAATTCTTAAGCCCGGCCGAAGGCCGGCAGTGCAGAAAATCTTTCCTCAGCGAAGCCACTGTTCGACATACATAGAGGGGAAAATTCTTAAGTCCGGCCGAAGGCCGGCAATGCAGAAAATCTTTCCTCAGCGAAGCCACTGTTCGACATACATAGAGGAGAAAATCCTTAAGAGCGGCCGAAGGCCAGGAATGCAAAAAATCTTTCCTCAGCGCAGCCCCTGTTCGACATACATAGAGGAGAAAATCCTTAAGCCCGGCCAAAGGCCGGCAATGCAGAAAATCTTTCCTCAGCGAAGCCTCTGTTCGACATAGATAAAGGAGCAAATTCTTCAAAACTGAAATGAGAGATAAAGCCATTTTCTAATATTGCTAACGTGTGCTAAGGCCATGATGGCTTTATCTCCCATTCAAATGTTACAAAAAAAAATGGCTTTATCGCCCAATTGATTGAGAGATAAAGCCATCATGGCCTTATTTCACATGATTTTAAAGCACCTCCCAAAATTAGACTGTGAAATAGTAGTTGTTACATCAAATCATCTGTTCAAACTGTAAGCCGCGTTTGCTAATTTTGAACGAAAGTCTTTACTTTCCTTTATATAAATTTTATCACTATTTTTGGAACACAAGCGCAAGCAAATGCCCAAAAATAATTCGACACGAGTTTGGTACTTATTTCATACATGTATGTATGTACCTTTACCGGTTAAGAAGGGGTAAAAACTAAAATTGGTATTTAGTAAGTATTTTCACGAACATTTATATTGCTATATAAAATTGAATTAAGATTCATAGGCTAATTGTTCGAAGTTTTTTTTCAATCTCAGAAAGACATGATAAATATTCCAAGGTACAAAGGAAAGTCAACATCAGTTTTATTCAACTTACACAGCAGAGCAGAACAGCTGTTTTCGAAAGACGCAACCCTTTCATCATCAGTGCTCATGTGTATTGTGTTTGTCACCACTTATTAGGTGGCTTAGTTGAATGTGATAACAGTTCCTATTCACACAAATTTTATTGTGAAAAAGAATACGAGAACTGTATCAACCTGATGTTAACATGTTATTGTAATAATACCCGTGTTACCGTTTGATTATTTTTCTTCATGTCCCATTTTTCTGAATTTTTTGTTCCATCATACCTAAGTCAAACTTTTTTGGTTTGAATTTTATACTTAAGTACATGTGAACGTTTTTCCAATTTTTATTATTGGGTAGCTCAAGCCATAGCTTAAATTTGTATGTAGTAATAATTTTAACGAACATTTTATATTGCTATATTAAATTTGAATTAAGATTCTATAGGCTAATTGTTCGAAATTTTAATTTAAATCTCAGAAAGACATGAAAAATATTCCAAGGCACAAAGGCAAGTCAACATCAGTTTTATTCAACTTACACAGCAGAGCAGAACAGCTGTTTTCGAAAGACGCAACCCTTTCATCATCAGTGCTCATGTGTATTGTGTTTGTCACCACTTATTAGGTGGCTTAGTTGCATGTGATAACATTTCCTATTTACACAAATTTTATTGTGAAAAAGAATCCGAGAACTGTATCAACCTGATGTTAACATGTTATTGTTTTAATACCCGTGGTAACACGTTTAAAACACATTTTAAATCTGAGTCATATTATCTCAAGTGATATGGTATACTCTTGACCGCTGACATTATGAGGTACTTGGAAATTAATTTGGTACCTTTTGAAACATTAGACTTCAAAGAAGCACTTCAAAAAATACTTGGAAAGAATTATAGTCTTCTTGAAAACAGCACTTCGTGGAAAACGTCCTTCTCTGCAATGGTAATTTTGAAATTGTAATATTTGAAAGCATAATTTATGATTTCTGAAAATGTACTTTTCAAATTTGAAAATTTTTGAAGATTTTACTTTTTCAAAGATATGCTCTTTGTATAGTATATGAAAAGTACTTTTAAGACAAGGCATTTACTTAAAAAGATCTTTATTGACAAATAGTATTGTACTTTTTAAAAACGTATTTTAAAAGAAAAATAATTCGAAAACTGGTTGATGAAAAAGTACTTTTTGGCGAAAGTAATTTTTTAAAAAAGTGCTTTTTAGAAAAATAATTGTTGCGAAAAATTTTATTGGAAGAAGTTATTTTTGTAAAAAATTTTATTGGAAGAAGTTATTTTTGTAAAAAAATGCTTTTTCAGAAAAACCACTTTTTGAGCAAGGTACTTAAAAATAAGGCACTTTTTTGAGAATTTATTTCATTGAAAAACGTACTTTCTTAAAATATACATTTTTTAAGTGGTACTTTTAAGGAAAGCTACTTATTTCATAAGTGTTTTTTGGACAGGGTATTATTTGTGACAAATATGTTATTATCTACAAGTCGCACAAAATATGCCATTGTCCGCGGTGGGTCAGGGAAATTTTAGTTTTCTTCCCAATAAAAAAATACAGCTTCTAAATCTTACTTCTTTATTCTATATAGTTTAAATTCAAGTGTCTTTTAGAAAAAGAATGAGCGGTACTTCCAGCGGTACTTTCATTTATATATATAATAATTCAAAAGGTATAATTGTATGTGTTTATATAAAGTAAATAATACCAGAACATTCCATATGACGGGTAGTAATAATAGCGCTGCCACACTAATTAAAAATGTTACACATAAAGAAATATATGTAGTTAACATTCGGCCGTCCTAATCCGAAAATCGGTCTCGATTGGCTACATTACATAGTCCTTAAGGTAACCCGGGGTAGACCTCACTCGAGTTGACTACTTGGGTTGGGGGTTGTCGGGCTCGGTTGATGAATCGCTACCTATATCATCCGGTGGGGTTGAAAGTCGTTTCATATCCTCGGCAGGTACTACACCTTCATAGAATCGTTGAGGCCGTTGGACATCGGGAAAGTGGGCAATACGATACCGGTCATTGGGTAACACCTCAGTTACCACATATGGGCCTTTGTACAATGGCATTAACTTTAAAGATTCTCCTGTACTGGCAGGATCACGACGCACCATCACACAGTCGCCTGGTATATAACTTTGGGCAGCACATCTTCTTTTGTTGAACTGTTGTCTTTGGTGCTCCTGGTTGGTTTTTATACGGTCAATTGCTTTTTGCCGCAAAGCAATGACATCATCTTCATGATTATTTTCGATTGCATCATCTAGTTTGTTGGGCTTTAGTATTCTTGGCTCGTAACTAAATAGTAAATTAAATGGAGTTGTTTTCAAGACATGGTGGGTACTATTGTTCACACTCCACTGAACAAGACCTACATGTTGATCCCAGTCACTTCCATTTGGTTTATTGCATAAAGTTGCTAACATAGGGGTTATTGTACGATTTAGCCTCTCACAATGGCCATTGGCTCTTGGAGTTGCATTTCAAATGTGAACGATATCTTTATGGCTACAAAATTTACGGAAGGGAGTGCCTGTAAATGCGGTGCCTCTATCTGAGATTATTCTGGTGGGAGCTCCAAAACGGATATAACTTTATTAAGTACACGAACTGTTGTCTCACTCTTGACATTACGTACGGGTTTCAGAATGCAAAATTTGGTGAAGCCATCAATAATGACTAAAATGTACATATTTCCATATTTACCTCTAATGAAAGGGCCTAGGTGGTCAACATGGAGTGTATGAAATGGTATTCCAATCTTATCAATTGAGTGCAGGAATCCTTGGTTCTTTCCAGCAGGTTGCTTA